>JAQQSW010015212.1:0-11937 GCA_028646575.1 Pseudocheirus occidentalis | reverse complement strand
CCTCATGTTGGCCAGTCAATTAATTGGTTGTTTTTTTTTAGCTTTGTGAAACTCTGCTTCCAGGGGTGAAAGCTCTGTTCCAAATCGATGGGGTTTTCCCAGCTGCTGGAGCTATGAGGGGGGTGTTGCAGCCCCCCCCCCCCAGTTTTGGCTTTCTGAAAGCATACCCCAGGACCACCACCCAAGACCACGATCTGGATCCAGGCTGGTCAATACAAGAGCACTTGGCCCTGATCAATCATCTCAGACCCCCTGCAGGGTCCGCAGGCCAGGGTCTCTGAAGCAGCCCAGTGGGTGCAGCCGCCTGTTACAGCAGTTCCTGCCCTTCCCCCACTGCTTCCTTGCCATGGGGGCAGATTGGCCAAACTGCTTTTCCTCTCCCAAATTAAGTTTCACAGTTTCACTTTCACTGACTCTTGGTTTTGCTAAATGTAAAGATCCCTTCAGTGCAGTAGATCTTCTCTGAAGTAGACTCATGCTATGGCTTGGGAGGCTTGGCACTGGGGCCTGGCCATGGTTTCGGTTTCAGGCTGGGCTGGTCTTTGCTCCTGGCCTGCAGGCCTGTGGATGAGCCCCTCCTCCTGAGCTGCCTTTCTGTAATCCTTGTTTTTCCCGCCTTGGTAGATGTGTAGTTGCTGGAGGTGTTGTAGATCTTCTCTCTTGTAGACTGGCTGTGGCTCGGCTCCTCCTAACGGTCCTGGCACCTGGCCTGGCCACATTTCCATTTTAGGCTGGGCTGGTCTCGGCTCCTGGCCTGTCGTGATGAGCCCCTGCTGCCGAGCTGCCTTCAGTGAGAGATGTGTTTTCTGTATTTTTGTGAGTCTGAGAGTCCTAGAATTTGTCTGTGGTTATATTTTTTGGGTATTTAGGGTGGTTGTGTGGGAACTGCAGAACCTTGCTGCTTCTACGCTGCCATCTTGGATCTGCCTGAATTAATAAATATTTTAATATTTATCAGATTTAATTTCTAATTGAGTAAATCTCTCTCTCTCTCTGTGTGTATATATATATATATATATATATATATATATATATATATATATAAAACATATAATAATTCTTTGGTGGAGGGGGCTGGACTTCAATAATCTTTAAGAGTATAAAGGGGTCCTGAGACAAAGAAGTTTGAGAATCACTGCTCTAGGCCATTCAGTACTCGAAAAGGAACACCTTTTATCACATCCATGAGAAGTAGCTATCCAACCTGTACTCCAGTCATGGAGAACCCACTACTTCCTGAGACATCCAATTTCAGTTTTAGATTCACCTCTAATCATTACTAAGATTTTCCTTATATTAAGCCAAACTATATCTATTTGCAACTTTTCACTACTCCTAGTTTTGCCCTTTGGTACTAAGCCAGAGAAGTCTAATTCCTGTTCTATGTGACAAGAACATTTAAAATATTTTCTGACAACTATCACATATCTCTCCCCTTTTCCTCAAAGTCTTCTAGTTTCTGGACAATATGTCTCCAGTTTTTTCAAGTGATGCTTGCTTGTATGATTTCATACTATCCTGGTCACATGCCTCTGGTCTCCTCCCAATTTGTTGATGTCCTTCCTAAAATATGGTAGCCAGAAATGAACACAGAACTCCAGACATGGACTGAACGTGGCAGCGGGACTATAAATTCCCTCATCCTATATGCTATATCTTTATAAACATAGCCTAAAAGTGTTTTCCTTTATTAAAAGTCTCCTCTGATTCCTCATCATGGGATCATGACATCGATCACAAATATAGGTTCCATGGATGGGGGAATTCAACCTTCTGAGTTAGACATGCTCTATGGAATGAATGATCCACAAGAAATACTATGAGAGACAAGTCATTAAGTACAGGTCAGAAAAGTCAGCATAACTGTCAATTTTATCATGTCTATCAGGCATGAACAGTAGGGAAAGCACGGTCTTCTCAGGGAGCTACTAAATGGTAAATAGAGGAGTTTGCATTTTACACTTGGAGCTTTTTGAGTAGGGGAGTGATGTCAGTTCTATGCTTTAGAAGTATCCCTTTTCATCTTGTGATCAATGAGAGAATAGGAAAGACAATTTCTTTTCCCTGGATCGCTTTCCACATGATTTTTCCCTGTTTTTTAAAAAAGCTAGTTCTATTTTTGACTTTTAGTTTCCTATAAACTATATCAGTTGAGTATAAGTAAAAAAAAAGTATCACTTTTCAGTTGACTGCAAGCCATTTTAGAAAGAGAGATCTGAATCAAGTTGCCCATTTAGGAGAATCTTGTAGTAGTCTAGGCAAAAAGTGATGAGGGCTTGAATTAGAGCCATTTATCTTTGAGTGGTGAGAAGTGGATGAATGCAAGTGATGTTGTGGAGATAAAACTGACAAAACTGGGTAACTAATTGCATATGAAGGTTAAGGGAGTGTCCAAAGTCAAGGATGACTCCATGGTTTTGAATCTAGTGACTGTTGTGTTTTTGACAAAAACAGGGAAGTTAGCCATAAGGGTGTGTAGCAGAAAATGTTAAATTCTGTTTTGGATATTTTGAGTTTGAGATTCTTATGATATGTTCAATTTGAAATATCTAATAGGCAGTTGGTGCTATAGAATTGGAATTCAGCAGGAAGATTATATGTGGGAGTCACGTGAATAGAGAGAATAATTGAACCCAGAGAAACTGATGAAACCACTAGGATAGAGGTTAAAGAAAGAAAAAAGAAAAAAGGCCAAAGACAGCATCTTGGATTATGTTTGACAATGAGGCTGTGATCCAGCGAAGAAGAATGAGATGGATGGACAGGAGAGGTAGGAAGAGAATCAATTGAACAGTGTCATAAAATCCAGAGAAGGAGAGGCTAGCCAGTGGTGTCAAATATTGCGAGGATCTCAGTAAGGAGGAAGACTGAGAAAAGGTCACTTGATTTGGCAAGTAAGAGGTAATTGGTAATTTGGGGGAGAGCAATTTCAGCTGAGTGATGAGATTGAGTGCTGAGTGAGACAGAGGCAATGAGTGCAGGCATTTTTTTCTAGGAATGTGACTGAAATAAGGAAGGAAGATATGGGATGATATTCACATCATCTCTGAAATTTTCTTTCTGGAAATTTGAGATTTTATTGTCTTTGAACTTCAGAAGTTAGATGTAATATTCTTATCAATTTATTTTCTCATCGTCCTGTAATTACGTTTGCTTTTCTTTAAGCATAGGCATACAACATAAATGAAAAAAAGAGATATTTTATGTTGGTATGTATTTGAAACAGAAGTTCTTAACCATGGGCAGATTTCATGGGTCTATGAACTTTGGTGGAAAAAATTCCATCATTATTTTCAATAATGTCTAACTGAAAATTAGTAATTTTTTCAATGATGAATTAAAAGAAATACTTCAATAAGGCAGCCACTGACTTTACCATCGTGTGCAGATTGTCATTAGACTGTCAAAGGAGTCTACAACACAAAAAGTTAAGAATATCTGCTAAACATTAATTTTTGTTTAATAACAAGTATTGAATAGTTTTAGCATAGTTTTTAATACTCTTTCCATTGCAAATGTATAGAATTATATCTCTTTAGGTCTCAGTTTTCTTATCTGTAAAATGGACCAGAGGAGGTTCTTTGTGAGGTAGAGAGGTAGAAGAGAAAGTGCTGTATTTGGAATAAGGGAGTTTGGACTTGAATCAACTAACTACTACCCATGTGATCTTACTTAGCTACTTACTACCCATATGACTTTAAGTCACTCTCCCTGGGCTTCAGTTTCTTCATCTATAAAATGAAAGGATTCATTTGTGGGCGATGAAAAGGAATCTATGCTTCCCCTAGGATCTCACTTAGCTGTAATATTCTATGATCCCTCGTTTCTATAGGAAAATGCATTCTGTGCTCCAAAGAAATAATATACAAATATTTGGAACAGAATTAATTTGTAAGTTGACTTCCTGCATGGTATAATCAAAATTATCTCAATAATAGAAGGCTGTGAAAATGTACCTGTCCCTGCGTATGGATCCAAATGGTGTGCATATTATCCTTCTTCTGCTCCATGCATTTTAGTCTTCCTCCATACAATTCATGTCTCTTGTGAAACTGCCAGAGAAAATTATGTTAAATTATTATTGTTAATTCCGGGTTCAAGGAGCTCAGTCTTAATAATTGATCCCTAGAGCCTTAAGCTGTCTCTTTTAAACAGCACCTATGGTAAACTCTGAGTCAGTCTGAATTGAGGTCAGATGCTGCTACCATAATAATCAGTGGCTGTTGGTGATTGATCCGTTTATCCAGTGTAGATGCCTCTAGCTTTACTCCTGAGGTCACTGTGATGCTGACAACAGTAATTAAATGAAAGTGTACAACTTGCATGGTCTGATTTTTATATAATAAAAATCAATAGCTGACTTCTCTGGAAGGGCCAGGATGATATATCTGTTTTTTTTTTCCCCAGGAAAGGGGACATTGGTGATATTAACTAAATGGGCTAAGTGTATGGACTACAGAATGGGGTTCTGATTAAGCTGCTTGCTGTGCATTGATGAGATGTGTACAGCCTTCCTTTGACAAACAAAGGATCTCAAGTACTTTTGTGGTTGGTCAGAACTTTCAGTTTTGTGATCTTGCTTTTAGGGATATTGAGTTCATGATACCTTACCTTTTAGAGCAGTGGTTCTCAACCTGTGGGTCACAACCCCTTTGGGAGTCGAACGCACCTTTCACAGGGGTCACAGGGGTCGCCTAAGACCATTGGAAAAAGGTCTTAGGAACCGAGACACTGCTCCTCTATCCGTCTCCAGGTGGGTCTGCCCACATACAGACACACCCACATACGTGTATTAAATGATCACGGCATTAGGAAGGTTGAGAATCACTCTTTTAGAGGATTCTAAGGGTATTTGAAAGAAAGTGAGTACCACTTGGGTTCTATCCCTGTTCCTAAAACTGGTGATGATTTAATCATGGAATGTCCCTGAGGAAACTGCTAGACTGGGGGCTGGTCAGTGTTGACAGGGTGTAGTTGCTGCATTTGTATAAGTGTTTGTATGCTGAGCACAGACACATTAAGTTAACAAATATTTATGATTTATTATAATATAATTATATTATAATATTATTATATCATAATATATATAATTTGTTAAACTCTAACTATGAACCTGGCATTGTATTAAGCACTGAGGATAGGCGAAAAAGCATGATATCTGCTCTCAAGGAGCTTGCAATTTAATGGGGGAGAAAACATGCAAACAGCTAAGTACATATAAGATTTGTACCCTCCCAGGATAAACTGATCTCTTCTAACTTCATCACCGTGCTGTTAACTTGAATAATCAGCATTTTTCCACCTCCCCTCAGCCTTGTCTCCTCTCTGATTGGAGGGTTGGAGGATGGAACACTCAACTGCTCCCAAAGCTTTCCTTTATAGAGGGCAGAAATTGGATTTATAGCTTGCTCCAGCCTCCACCTGCATCTCTGCTTGATTTTAACTCCACGGAGCAAGATTCCTCACCTCCCACCCCTGTTGCCAGCTTTCTTCTGTGTGTTGTCTTCTTACATTCAGTTCCTTGAGGGCAGAGAGTTCATTTATTTTTCTTATTTGTATCCCCAGAACTTAATACAGTGCTTGGCACATAGTAGGTGCTTTCTTGAATTCACTGATATATAGAGATAAACTGGAGATAATCACTGGAGGGAAGCCACTGGCATTCAGGAGAATCTAGAAAGGTTTCTTGTGGAAGGTAGGAGTTTAGCTTGGATTGGAAGGGATTAATTCTTACCTAGGATGATTATAATAATAATACTTGATGGGTATGTTATGCTTTAAAGTTTAAATCTCATTTGTGCTTGGCAGCATCCTTATGAGATAGGTATTATGGACATCATTCTCATTTTATACAAAGGGAAATTGCGGCTCAGAGACAGACACTTGCCCATAGTTACACAGCATTCAATCTGGGTTCAAATGCTATTTACTACATGTATGACCTAGGTCAAGGTCATACAAGATCACTTAACTTCTCTGAACTTCCAGTTGCCTTCTCTGCAAAATGAGATTGTTGGATCAGATGACCTTTAAGAGTCCTTTCAGCTTCGATATTATCTTGTGTTAGATCCTGGCCATTCCACCTCTGATGATTCTCACTGACATTCAGATGGTGCTTCAAAGTTTGCAGTCTTAGAACAACCTTAGAAGATGACTACAATAAGCGTTGTGATTCCCCCTTTAGAGAGAAAGATGTAGTTGATGATGGCTCTCCTAGATGTTAAGTGATTTACCTCTAGCCAAAACCAAGAAGTGTTTTAGGAAGGATTTGAGCCCAGATCTTTCCAATTCCAACTCTAGCACTCTAGTCGCTTGACCACTGAGTCTTAGTCCAGAGATTCTTTCCACTCCTGGTTCTAATCTTTGCTCTGGGACTGAGGAACATCCCTCTGCCTCTTTCTCACATTAGTGAGTTTCTCACTAATACTATTAGTATACTAATTCTATTATAATACTAATACTATTCTCACAGAATACTATTCTGTCTGGCACTGAAAGATGGTATGTGCCTTCCTCACCTGCTGTTGATACACCATCCTCTAGGATCTCCCACTACCCCAAAGTAGACTTTTATGAAGACCTGTTCTCAATGTTCTCGATGACAATGGCCATCATGTCACAGCTTCAGCAGATTTAGAGGTAGAAGGGGCTTATTCTAGACCCCCCTTTTATAGACTCAACCCACTTCTAAGTCCTTTTGGTTTTTACCTCCATAACATTTTTTTTCTCCTGAATTTATTTATTTTCGTCATTAACACCACTAATTTCCACAAGATTTTGAGTTACAATTTTTCTCTCCATCTTTCCCCTACCCCCCGAAGATAGTCTCTGCTTTTTTTCTCTTTTTTTTCTTTTTGGAGGGCAATTGGGGTTAAGTGACTTGCCCAAGGTCATATGGCTAGTTTTTGTGTCAAGTATCTGAGGCTGGATTTGAACTCTTGTCCTCCTGACTCCAGGGCTGGTGCTCTATTCTCTGTGCCACCTAACCGCCCCTACATTTTTCACATCTGTTCCTTTTCTCTGCTCTCTTTGCTACCACTCTAGTTCATGCTTCCATCACTTTTTGCTTGAATATTGCAATAGTCTCCTCATTGATCTTCTCAAGTCTTTCCCGCTTTAATTCATCCTCCACACAGCCGCCAAATTGATATTCTTAAAGCATAAGTCTGTCCATGTCACTCCAATGCTTGAGAAGCTTCATTGATTCTCTATTGACTCCAAGATCAAATAGAAATGTTGTCATTTAAAGTCCTTTATAACCTGGTTCCAAACTATTTTCCTAGATGCATTTCCCATTACTCTCCCTCATTCTGTTTAGACAGGGAGGTGGTACAGGGATCTTTGGCTCCTTATTCTTTGTTATCCTCCATATCCAATCTGTCGCCAAGTCCTACTGATTCTGCCTTTGCAACATCTTTAATATATGTCCTCTTCTCTCTTCTGACACTATCACCATCCTGATGCAATCCTTTGTCACCTTGTACCTAGACTACTGTGATCTAGCCTGCCATAAGCCTCTCTCTATTCCAATCCAACCTCTTCTCAGATGTCAAATTGATCAATCTAAAGGAGAAGTTCAACTGTCATCTTTCTATTCAATAAACCCCAGTAGCTTTCTAAAAACTTTAACTCAAGTATAAAGGCCTCTGTTTGGTCTTCAGGGCCTTTCATAACCTGTCTCCCTTCCTTTCTAGGAAGAGAGACACCTTACTATTCCCTAAGTTCTTTGTGATTCACTGACAGAGGCATCATTGCTGTTTCTTGTCCAAGATACTGCATCTCCATACTTTAGGTAATTTTATTGTCTATTCCCACACATCTGAAATTTTCTCCCTTCTCATTTCTACCTCCTGGCTCTCCTAGTGTCATTCAAATCCCAGTTAAAATCCCACTTTTTGCAAGAAGCCTTTCTGGATCTCTCTTGATATTAGTACCTTCCCTCAGTTGATTATGTCAAAATTATTTAGTATATTTAGTATGTTTACACACGGTTGTTTTCATATTTTTCCCCCATTGTGAGCTCCTTGACAGCAAAAACGAGCCTTTCTTTGCACAATCCTTGGCACACATTTGTTCTGACTGACTGAATGATGATGCAGAAAAAGTTTTTTCAAAAATATCGCACCTATTCACATTAAAAAAAAACCCTAGGAAATATGTGAATAAAAGGATTCTTCCTTAATGTGATAAGTGATATCTATCAAAAGCCCCAAACAACCATTATCTGCAAAGAGGATAAACTAGAGGACTTCCCAATAAGATCAGGAGTAAAGCAATTATATCCATTATCATTATTAATATTCAACATCGTACTTGAAATGCTAATTATAGCAACAAGATAAGAAAAAGGAATTGAAGGAATGAACATGGGCATAGATGAAACAAAATTGTCACTTTTTTTTGAGATGATATGATAATTTACTTAGGAAACCCTGGAGTCAACTGGAAAAAATAATGGAAACAATCGATATCTTCAGCAAAACTATAGGATATAAAGTTAAATCCACGGAAATTATTAACATTTTTGTGCATTACCAACAAAATCAACCAAGAAGAGGTACAAAAAGAAATTCCATTTCAAATACTTATAGAAAGTATAAAATACTTAATACTGAACTCCAGATGTTAGCAATAGCACACAAGGAAAAAGATGAGAGGAAAGAGATGGAAAAATAGTAAGATTCACCATTTGACAAAAGGACTGAATTAGAAAAGGTCATGGTTTAGTGTCCTGATTTTTTTCACATCCCCTCCAACATGTGTTGCTTTCCCCTTCAATCATTTTAGCCAATATGAGACATGTAAAATGATATCTAAAGGTTGTTTTAATTTGCATTTCTCTCATCAATAATGATTTAGAGCATTTTTATATGGCCATAGATTATTTGACTTCTTTATTGGAAAATTGCCATGCTTTGACCATTTATAAGTTGGAGACTGACACATATTCTTCTTTTTTTTTTTTGGAGGGGGAAAGGCAGGGCAGTTGGGGTTAAGAGACTTGCCCAAGGTCATACAGATAGTAAGTGTTAAGTGTCTGAGGCTGGATTTCAACTCAGGTTTTCCTAACTCCAGGGCCAGTGCTCTATTCACTGTGCCACCTACTCCACCCCCTGACTCATATTCTTATAGATCTGATAAAGTTCTTCATGTATTTGAGATATGAGACCATTATCTGAGAAACTGTCTATAAAATTTTGTCGAAAAGGTTTTTTTCTAAAATAATTCTATTTGTATAGTTCCTGTGTTTTGGCAGGTGTAATCCCAGATATTTTATATTGTCTAGAGTTATTTTAATAGAGTTATTGCAGAGTTTTGTTTGTGATATATAGAAATGCTGATGATTTATGTGCATTTACTTTATATCCTGCTACTTTGCTAAAATGATTGTTTCAAGCAGTTTTTTTAGTTGCATCTTTAGAATTTTCAAAGTATATCATCATATCATCTGCAGAAAGAGATAGTTTTATTGCCTCGTTCCCTATTCTGATTCCTTCTATTTCTTCCCCCCCCCCCTCATTGCTATTGCCAGGATTTCCAATACAATTAAGGTTCTGAACCAAGCTGTGTTATCAATTCTGGGTCTATGATCTCTTATTCTCTTCATATTCTACATCTCTCTGGTCTGCATATAAAAGACTGTGTAGGAGTTAGAGAAGATAAAGAATAGATGTAGCTATTGATTCTCATCTTAAATAACTCCCACAATGTTCTGATGTTCTTGAAATAAATATGGTGATTGTGTTACTATCATGATGTTAGTATACACAAGGCGACCAGATAATTTTGTTTGGCCAGAGTAACTTCAATTGTCTACATATCTCAAATCTACTTATACTCACATATTGTTAGAATCAATAAAGTGCTTTGTAAGCATTAACATGATAAGTAAATGTTACTGCTATTGTTATCACTATTATTATAAGGTAAATGTAGTACCCATGTAAGATATGCATCTATTTGGTCTGCCTAAATACACTTCTCAAGTAGATGTTGATAGATATCTGGAATCTTACCCACTGTTCTCCAAGAGAAACCAATTTCTTCCTGGAAAGAAGCAGGTTAAATACCATAAGGCTGGTAATTCTGTTTTCTTCTGGGAAAATAGGTGTAATGGTAATTAATTTAACAGGTACTTGGCCCTGAGTGACTAAGGGCTAAGTACTTCTGTGAAAGAGGCAGAGTTTGTGAACTCTGTCTTCTATGTGAAAGAAGCAGAAGGTATGAACTCTATATCCTGTGTGAACTCTGTCTTCTGTTGCTGACATGGCAGGAGGGGGTTGGCTGAAACAGGAGGCCAGTGTATGTATATAAGAAGAATTTCAGGGGGCAGAGTCAAGACGGTGGCTTAGAAGCAGCAAAAATCTGCAGCTCCCTCTACAACTACCTCAAATACCTATGAAATACGATTTCAAACAAATCTTAGAACTCAAGAATGCACAAAAAGACACAGAAATGAAATTCCCACTGAAGGCAGCCTGGCAGGCAGACAAAAGGGGTTCATGGCAGTGTGCTGGGAGCCCAGACCAGCACCACATGAACCCACAGCTGTAGCCCAAGGGTGACCAAGGACAAACTGTGGCTGGAGCTTTCCAGAGAGCAGATCACCCAAAGCTACAGCAGTTTCCAGAATTATCAACCCATAAGAGCCAAGGACAAAGGGAAAGGTTAGTGGAATTTGGCTAAATTTGGGGAAGAGGGTCCAGCCAACTGCTCCAGTGCTAGAAGTGACTGAAGTGGCAGCCCTACAGCTGCTTCTATGTAACTACTACAGAGCTCACAGCCTGCAGATTGCAGGGGGGTCAAGTGATCATTCAGAGGCTAAGTGCTCTTGCCTTGAGCTTCCTGGATCAGGATCGTGGTCTTGGGTGGTGGTTTGGAGGTGCGTTTTCAGTGAGCCAAAGCTGGCGGGGGCTGCAGAGACAGTGGCCTCCTAATAGCTCCAGCAGCTGCAAAACCCCCAGCTATTTGGGACAGAGCTCTCCCCTCTGAAAGCAGAGTTTTATGGAGCTCAAAAGACAAGTAATTGACCGGCAATGTGAGCAGGCAAAGGAAGCAAAGCAAGCCCAGCAACCCAAATTTAGATTCCTTTTTTGGGGACAAGAAGGATCAAAGAATGGAACGAGAGGAAGACAACACAGTCAGAACTCCTGCACCAAAAGCTTCCAAGAAAAATGGAAACTTGTTACAGGTCATAGAAGAGCTTAAGAAGGATTTTGAAAACCAAATAAGAGAAGTGGAGGAAAAAATGAGAAGAGAGATGAGAATGATGCAAGAAAATCATGAAAAGAGAGTCAGCCACCTGACTGAAGAAAATAACACCTTAAAAAATAGATTAACTCAAAAGGCAAAAGAGGCCCAAAAATCCAATGAGGAAAAAGCCTTAAAAAGTTGAATTTGCCAGATTGAAAAAGAATCTCAAAAGCTTACCGAAGAGAATAATTCCTTCAGAATTAGAGTGGAGCAAATGGAAGCAAATGACTTTATAAGAAATCAAGATACTATTAAATAGATCCAAAAAAATGAAAAACATAGAAGGCAATGTGATATATCTCCTTGGAAAAAAAAACCACTGACCTGGAAAATAGATCTAGGAGAGACAATTTAAAAATCATTGGACTACCTGAAAGCCATGATCAAAAAGAGAACCTAGAAATCATCCTTCAAGAAATGCTCAAGGAAAACTGCCCTGATATTTTAGAACCAGAAGGCAAAATAGAACTTGAAAGAATTTACCAATCTCTTCTCAAAAAACATCCCCAAAAGAAAACTCCTAGGAATGTTATAGCCAGGTTCTGGAGTCCCCCGATCAAGGAGCAAATATTACAAGCTGCCAAGAAGAAACAATTTGAATACTATGGAAACACAGTCAGGATAGCCCAGGATCTAGCAGCTTCTAAATTAAAGGACTGAAGTGCCTGGAATATGATATTCTGG
>JAQQSW010015211.1:0-11937 GCA_028646575.1 Pseudocheirus occidentalis | reverse complement strand
CTGCCCTACCAGAAAGTAAGAGAGCAGAACAGGGGAGGGGCTTTACAGTGGGATTGCTACTTTAGGGTTGGGGTAGGGGAAAGACAGGGAGAAAATTTGTAATTCAAAAATCTCATGAAAATGAATGATGTAAACAAGAAACAAATAAAATTTATTAAAATAAAAAAAGATAAGGCTAGAGAGAGGACAACTATAATGGGGAAGGACCACTGGCTCTTGCCAAAAGAGGATCAGCTGAATGAACTGGAGCTGTTGAGCCTGATGAAGAGGAGATTTAGGGGTAACAGAATTGTCTTCAGATAGTAGAAAGACTGCCATGGCAGAAAGATTAGACTGCTTCATTTTAACTTTAATTCTGTATGTATGTATGTGTGTGTATGTGTATGTGTGTGTGTATATACATATGTACATATATATGTACGTATGTATATAGTAGTTCTTATATAACTATAGGAAACTAAACAAATTAACTAGGGGTGGGAAATGCATTTTATAGTGACTTTCTGTTATGTTAAAATAAAGAGCATCACTGACTTTTTTTTAATGATTAAAAAAAAAGAAGAGAGAGACATACTAATATTGGTGGGGCTGTGAATAAGTTCAAAACTTTGCAAATGCTCTGCCTTCTCTCCTTAGCCTCCTAGAATACCTAGCACTGCTTAAAACTCAGATCAAGAACCATCTACTTGAAAAGATCATTCATGATTGTCCTAGCTATCAATACTCCCCAGGTCATTACATATTTATTTTGTATATTTTCTGTATTCATTTAATTGTGAACATGTTATTTACTATGTAATTAAATGTGAGCTTCTTGAGGGGGAAGAGTCAAGATGGTGGCATAAGAGTAGGAAAAGTCTGTGGCTCCCTCCATAAACAGCTCAAATACCTATAAAACATAACTTTAAACAAATTTTAGAGTGATAGAACCCACAAAGTGACAGAGGGAAGCAAATCTCCCACTGAAGGCAGCCCAGCAGGTATACAAGAAAGGTTAGCTGGGAGCCAAGCCCAGTCCTGGGTGAGCCTCCCGTTTTAGTACCAGGGTGGCCCAGAACAGCCACAGCTGGAGCATTCAGTAGAGTGGATCACCAGCAGTTATGGTGGTTTCCAGAATGATCAAAGCATAAATGGCAAAGACAAAGTAAAAGGTCAGTGGAACTCTCCTAGATTTGGGGGGTGGGGGGATGGAGGAGCGGGTCTGGCCCTCTGCCCCCAGAGCCAGAAATGGTAGAAGTAGTGGCCCTGCAGACACCTCCAAGTGGTAGCTTCAGAGCTCCCAGCCTGCAGATCATAGGGGGGCCAAGCAACCATTTAGAGACTAAGGACTCTTGCCTTAACCTGCCTAGATCAGGATCACGGTCTTGGGTGGTAGTCCTGAGGTATGAGACCAGTGAGCCAAAGCTGGGGGGGCACTGCAGAGATGGTGTCCTCCTGATAGCTCTGGCAGCAGTGAAAATCCTAGGGATTTGAGACAAAGCTCTCCTCTCTGGAAGCAGAGTTCCATTGTGGCAAAGAGCTCCGAAGTCAGATAATTGACTGGTAACATAAGCAAGCAAAGGAAGCAAAGCAAGCATAGTTATCCAACTTTAAATTCTTCTTTGGGGGACTAAAAGAATCAAAGCATGGAATGGGAGGAAGACAACACAGTCAGAACTCCCACACTAAAAGCTTCTAAGAAAAATATGAACTGATTATAGGCCAAAGAGGAGCTTAAGAAGGATTTTGAAAACCAAATAATAAAAGTGGAGGAAAAATTGGGAAGAGAAATGAGAATGATGAAAGAAAATCATGAAAAGAGAGTCAATGACCTGACTGAAGAAAATAACACCTTAAAAAACAGACCAACTCAAATGGCAAAAGAGGCCCAAAAAGCCAATTAGGAGAAGAATGCCTTAAAAAGGAGAATTTGCCAGACGGAAAAAGAATCTTAAAAGCTCACTGAAGAGAATAATTCCTTCAGAATTAAAAGGGACCAAATGGAAGCAAATGACTTTATGAGAAATCAAAATACTATTAAACAGACCCAAACAAATGAAAAAATAGAAGGCAATGTGAAATATCTCCTTAAAAAAACACTGACCTAGAAAGTAGATCCCAGAGAGACAATTTAAAAATTACTGGATTACCTGAAAGCCAGGATCAAAAAAAGAACCTAGCAATCATCCTTCAAGAAATTCTCAAGGAAAATTTCCTTGATATTTTAGAACCAAAAGGCAAAATAGAAATGGAAAGAATTCACCGATAGTCACTTGAAAAAGATTCCAAAAGGAAAACTCCTAGGAATATTATTGTGATGTTCCAGAGTTCCCAGGCCAAGGAGAAAATATTACAAGCAGCCAAAAAGAAAACAATTTTAATATTATGGAAACACAATCAGGATAATACAGGATCTAGTAGCTTCTACATTAAGGAATGGAAGCACTTGGAATACAATATTCTGGAGATCAAAGGAGCTAATATTAAAACCAAGAATCACCTGCCCAGCAAAACTGAGTATAATGTTTCTGGGGAAAATATAGTCACTAAATGAGGTAGAGGACTTTCAAACATTTTTGATGAAAAAAACAGAACTGAATAGAAAATTTGACATTCAAATACAAGAAATATGAGAAGCATGAGAAGGTAAACAGGGAAAAGAAATCATAGGGAGCTCATCAAAGTTGAGCTATTTACATGCCTACATAGGAAAACAATAATTATAACTTATGAAAGTTTTTTCAGTATGAGGATAGTTGAAGGGAATATAAATGTATACATATATGTCTATATAGGAGGGCATATATGCGTATGAATACATATGTGAGTGTGTGTATATATGTGTACATAGTCAGAGGGCACAGGATCAACCGAATAGGAAGGGATGATATTTAAAAGGTGAAATTTAGAGAGGAGAGAGAAATGTAATGAGAGGAGATGGGGAGAGACAGAATGGAGTAAGTTATCTCATATAGAAGAGTCAAGGGATTACTGTTACAATGGAAGAGAAGAACAGGAAGGCATTAGGGAATGGGTCAACCTTACTCTCATTGAATTTGGCTTAGGGAGGGAATGACATACACTCAGAATTGGGTGTCTTGCACAATAGGAGACTAGGGGGGAATGGAATAAGAGGGGGGGATGATGGAGGGGAAGGCAGGTTAGGGGGAGGGTAGTTAGAAGTACACACTTTTGTAAAGGGACAGTGACAAAGTAGAGAATAGAACAAGTGGGGGGGATAGGATGGAGGGAAATATAATCCGTCTTTTACAATATATCCACTATAGAAATGTTTTGCATAACTACATATGTACAATTTATATCAAATTATTCATCTACACAGTAAGGGTTGGAGATGAGGAGGAAGGGAAAGAATATGGAATTTAAAGTTTTAAAATGAAATGTTTTTAATATTATTATTATTATTATTATTATTATTATTATTATGCAACTGGGAAATAAGATATACAGGCACTGGGTTATGGAGATCCATCTTGCCCTACCAGAAAGTCAGAGGGGTGATGGAGGAGGATACAGGAGAGAGTATATTGAGGAAGGGGGTGTATAGTGCAATTGTTGTTTTGGGGTGGTGGGTAGGGGAAAGATGGAGAGAAAATTTGTAACTCACAATCTTGTGGAAATGAATGGTGTAAACTAAAAATAAACACAAAAGTTAATTTAAAAATGAATAGATAAATTTAAGCTTTTTGAAAGCAAACACTGTCTTTACTATTTTTACTCTGTATCCCCAGCACCTAGGACAATTAATGACACAGTCATCATTTAAGAGCAAATGCTTGTTTAAAGATTGATTGATTGGGATTCCCTCCCCTTGAATATCCTTCTTTTCTAATCCTATTCTTCCTTCAAGATCTAACTCAAATGTCAATTCTTTAACCTGTCCTTGATCACCTTGCTGAATTCTCATATCACTCTGGTTGTCCAATTCCTGTGTATTTTTCCTGTTATGTTACATCATACACATACTCTATGTGCCTATCCCCTCTCCTTTTATGGACTTGATTGTTCCTTGAGGCTAGGGACGACAATTTATTGATCAAAGTAGTCCACCAGCAGCCTAATATGCTCCTTATGTATAGAAAGCACTTGATAAATATTCATAGAATTGAAGGAGACATCACTGTCAAGCTTTTTCATGCTATGAATATTTTCTTTGAAACATGTTTACAGAGCTTTGATGGTAAAGTGTAAAGTCTGTAATCTATGCTAATCCATAAATAATCTCTAATCCTTGTTTAAACCATTACTTTCAAATTACTTCTCCACTCAATCTTCTAAAATAAAAAAGTACAGCCACATTGGATGATTTCAGTTGTTTCCCCTCATTTTCCCTTCATTTAATGAGCAGTCAAAGAAAAAATCCAAAATGTAGACAGAAAAGGGAGGAGAACCAAGTGGAGACAATCAATCAATGCATAGGCATTTGCTTAAAATTTACTATCTGCCAGGTACTCTGCTAAGAACTGAGGATATAAAGACAAACGAGAAACAGCCCCTGCTCTCAAAGGGCTTACATTCTAACAGAAGAAAACAAGTACAAAACAATATTTACAAAATGAAAACAAGATGTTTTGGGGAGGGGATCAGGAAAAATTTTGTGGGGAAAGTGACTTTTAATTAGATAAGTAAACTCAGAATAGATGACAAAAAACTGTATTTTTATTTTAATATATTATCGATGTCACCTTTGGGTATAATTTCTATTTATAATGATTACATTATTGTATTTTTTCTACCTTTGTACCAGGGCAAGTACAGAGAGCATTACAGGCATGGGAGGAAACATGAACAAAGATATGGAGTGGGGAGAGCATGCAGTATACAGTTCTACAGAGTAGATGATTTTGTTTGATGCATAGGATGTTTAAAGTAATATTAGATATTTCTGAAAAGGGGGGGCAGTTAATGCACAAAAAGTCTGGAAATGCAGAAAGGGTCTAGATTGTGGAGGACCTTGAATTTCAGTCAAAGCAGTATGAACGTTATTCAGAAGGCAATAGGGAGCCACTGATGATTTCTGAGCAAAGAAGTATTTTAACAAAATTTATGTGTGAGAAGAAATGGTCTATGAATAGATTACATAAATGCCTGGGTTTTGTTATTAGTGATTATACATTCATGTTAAATACCAAGTACAATTCTAAGAAGCACTCACAACTGACCCAATAGTCCCTAGAATATTGGTGTATTCAAATTCTTGACCAAATCTGCTGTTTTGCCTGGGCTACTCTACTTGCCCTCTCATTTGATTGCCTAGCTTCAAATCTCCCCCCAACTCCAATCTATTCTTCACATAGTCACTAAAAGGATTTCCTAATTTCAGGTCTGATTGTGTTTCTCCCTCTCATCTATTCAATAAACTCTGGTGCAAAGTAATTGACTCAAAAAAATCAAGCATCAACTCCTCTCTTGGATGTGTCATACTTTTCAGAATACTTTTCTGTTCTTCTTACACATTAATTCCCTTCGAATGCTTTTTGATTCAACCATACTGGACTATTAATTGTTTGGAACAAATGATTCACCATCTTCTGTTTCTTGGGCCTTTGCATTGGCTATCACCCATGCTTAGAATATTCTCTCTCCTTACCTGTGCCTCTTGGAATCCCCGATTTCCTTCAAAACTTAGCTCAATTATTCCTTTATGCATGAATCCTTTCCTGGACTATGGCCACATCTATTCATTTTGTATATAATATGCATATGCATTCAAATATACGTATATACATACATTTTATACACTCGTCTCTCCTATTCAAATATAAATTCCTTAAGAGGAGAAATTATTTAATTTCTTTCTTTATCCCTAGGACTGGTGTATAGCAAATGTTTAATAATTGCTCTATTTACAACAGAATTAATGTAAAGAGAAAAAACACAAATAAATAAAAAGTAGTTAAAATACAATGGAGTTTGAGGGAAGACCCTGGTAGCTGGGGGAAATTAGGAAAGGCTTCACTCTGAAGATGGTGCTGAGCCATCTCAGCAGAAGGAAGGAAGGAAGGAAGGAAGGAAGGAAGGAAGGAAGGAAGGAAGGAAGGAAGGAAGGAAGGAAGTGAAGAGGGTGCCCAAAGAGGGTTAGGGCTGCCTGAGACCCCAAAATACCAACATGCTGGGTCTTGCTGAAAGAATTCCATTCAAGTCTTCTCAGTCAAAGAAAAAGTAAAGCTTATTGAAAGTTCAAGTTCGCCATACGGGGTAGACTCTTAAGGAGCCAATCTATACTAGATTATTCTATGGTCTCACAGAGCAAGTCTCTGCTAAGCTATTCTACAGAGCTCTCACACAGAGCAAGTCTGTGCTAGGCCATTTCATGGCACTCTCACACCACATGGAGAGAAGATGGGGTTCTATATACAGAAAGGTTGTGGGAGGAATCTAGGGGGGGTCCAGAGGAGGAGATCTGGGAGGGTCTTCAGGGAGTGTCTTGGATCCCCCCTTGAGCTCCTTGAATCTTTGAGGTACAGGCTCTGGGAAAGTAAATCCTCCCAAAGAAGGTATTTGCCTGAGCTCATGGGGGGTCCCAGATCCTACACCTCATCAGAAGGAAGGAAAGAAGGAAGGAAGGAAGGAAGGAAGGAAGGACGGAAGAAGGGAGGGAAGAAGGGAGGGAGGGAGAGAGGGAGAGACGGAGGGAGGCAGGGAGGAAAGGAGGGAGGGTTTATATGATGTGGAAGGGAAAAGGGAGTGCATTCCAAGCATGGGAAAGAGGCAGAGCAAAGGCACTGAGATGGGAGACAGAACATTACAACTAGTGTCACTATTTCATGGAACAGATTTAAGAGAATAAGGAAACTGGAAAATAGGTAGGGACCAGGTTGGGGAGGACTTCAAAGGACAAATGGATGACTTTGCATTTGATTTTGGAGGTAATGAGGAGATCCTATAGGTCATGGAGGACTCAGGAGTGCATTTAAGTGAACAAGTGGAGGATAACCTGGAGTGGGGAGAAACTTAAGGTAGGGAGACCAATCAGAAGACTACTGTAATAGTCCAGGAAAAAGGTGACAAGAACCTACAGAAGCATGGTGGATCCGAGAGGGATATTATGTATTTATGAATATGTGCGCACATATATGCATGTACATATACATGTATGTCTATACATGTATGCATATTTATATAATAATGCACATGTTCTGTATGTTGTGCACCATTGCATATGTATGATATACACATATTTATGAATGCCTGTATGTATGTCCATATACATGTGTATATGAATGTGTGTCTATATATGTATATACACTATACACTTATGAGCATATATATATATATATATATATATATATATATATACATATATATATATATATATAATATGAAAAAGATGTGAAGTTAGAAATCACAAAATTTGGCCACAGACTGGATGTGCAGGATGACTGTGAACAAGGAATTAAGGATGACACTAAAATCACAAAACTGGATAAATGGAAGGATAGAGATACACTTGGGTAGAAGAGTAGTTTTATAAAGGGAAGTGTTAAAAGAGGAATAGCAAAATTCGGTTTTGGAAATGTTGGGGTTGAAAGGGCACTATCTGGCAACCCAAATGGGTATTTAAGGTGACAGAAGAGTGAAAGACTTAGAAGGATGGTGAGGCCTTTGACAGAAATAAGGAATTCTGAAAGAGAGAAGGGACTTGGGGAAAAGATAAAGAAATCATTTCTGAACATGCTGAGCTTGAAGTGTCCAAAAGGCAATTAGCGATGCAGGCCTAAAGGGCAGGGTAGACTTTGGCTAGATAAACAGATCTGCGAATCATTTGCATAGAGATTATAGTTAAATCCATGGGAGCTGACAAGGTTACCAAGAAAGAGAATGTAGAAGGAGAAATCATAGAGATAGACGTTGCAGGACAGATCCTTGGTGAGTAACTACCATTAGGAGGATGTTAATAGTAGTCAAACACAAAAGAAGAACCAAGAGAAAGCAGTGTGACCAAAAAAATAAAATAAAAAAATAAGAAAGAAGAGAGTATCTTGGAGATGTTGATCAATAATATAAAATATAGCAAGAAAGTTGGGAAGGATGCAGACTGAACAAAGACCATCAAATCTTGCAATTATGAGGACACTGATCACTTTGGCGAGGTAGCTTCAGTTGAGCAATGGGCTCAGGAGCCAGATGGCAAAGGGTTGGGGAGAGAAGGTTGAATGAGAAGAGAAATGTGAAAGCCACAGGTATAGAAGCTTTTTCCAGCAGTTTTGTTGAAAGGGGGAGGGAAGGTATAGGACAGTAGCTTGACTATAGAATTTATAGCTGAGAGAGAACTTAGAAATCATCTCCTCACATCTTACAGATGAGGAAAATGGAACTCATAAAAGTCAAGTGACTTGCCTTAGGTCACACAGGTAATCAGCAGCAGAGCCAAGATTGAAAAACCAGTCATCTGACGGCAGACCTCCTTCTTCACTGCTCAGCCAACTTTTCTTGGTACCAAAGAAGCAGTGTATTCTGAGTGTATAAAATGTATAAAAAATACTATAGAGATATGTAGGAGAAAGGTCAAAGAATAACTAAGTCAATCAATAAACAATAAGTACCCACCATGTATGCTAATTGCTGAGGATACATAGAAGTTAAATAACCCCTGCCCTCTAGTAGCTTACATTCTATCAGAAAGATAGCATGCACATATGCAAATATCTACAAAGTTTATCAGACAAAGACAGAGTCATTGTTATTTGTTTTTTTATTGGGTGGAAAAGGCACTAGCACCTGGGAGGATTAGGAAAGGTTTCACTAGAGGGGGAGGCTTGAGTTGGGGCTGGATTTTAAGTCATTGGTGAGAAGAGAATACATCCTCCATATGGGAAACAGCATGGAGGTGAGACATGGAGTAATGAGTACAGTGAGAAACGACTAGAATAAAAGAGCACCTTTGGTTGGCTTGTGGTATAGATGATAGGGAGTGACAGAGCAATTAGCCAACAAGTAGATCTTTAGGCAGTTAAGTAGCCCAGTGGGCAGGCTCTGGACCTGTAGTCAAGGAAGACCTGAGTTCATATTCTACCTGAGACACTTCTGTGTGTGACTCTGAGCAAATGATTCAGCATCTGTCTACTTGGGCTCCCTCATCTACCAAGTGGGGGTAACAGTAGTGCCTATTTCCCAGGGTTGTTTTGAGGGTCAAACGAGATAATTTTTTGAAAGTATTTCTTAAGCACCTACTTTATGCAAAGCACCGTGCTAGTCTGGGGAATACAGATGCCAATTACTAGGAGCACATATTCTATTGGGGGAGATAGCAAGGGCATAAGTAAATACATACAGAACAAGAATAAAAATAAAAACAAATTTGTTCAATTCAAGATAGTCTGGGAGAGGAAAAGTTGGAGGTGAGGAGACCAGCTTTATGAAGAAAGTGGTGCTTAAGTCCAATCTTAAAGGGCTAATGGAATTCCATGAGGCAGAGAGAGGGAAGGAGGGAATACATGGGAGCTGGTCAGTGCAAAGCCACAGAGAGAGGTGGTGGAGCACTATATGCAAGGAACAAAGAGGCCAGTTTGGTCTAATTGCAAAGTTCAAGGAGAAAAGTACTGTCCAATGAGGAGAGAAATGTAGTTTGGGGACAGTTAGAGACAGGCCAGGAAAGCTAAACAAATGAGTTTATATTGATCCTAGAGGCTTAGGGAACTACCACAGTGGTTGATTGAGCCGGAGGGTGACATGGCTAGTTCTGTGCTTAAGGGAAGTTATTTTGGCAGCAACGTGTAGTATGGATTGAGATGGGGAAACACTTGAAGCCGGGAGAACAATTAGGAAGCAAAAAGGCAATGAGGGTCTGAACTAAGCTGGTCGCTAGGTGAGTAGTGAAGGGGAGGGGGTGCATGTAACAGATGTTGTAGAGGTAGAAACAGAAAGATTATACAACTGATTGGTTAATTGGGGCACAGGAGAGTGAAGAGATGAGAATAACAAAATTATAAACCTAAGAGGTTAAGGAAGAATTTTAACAGAATTTGGAAAATTTGGAAGAGGGAAGGGTTTGGGGGCAAAGATAAGGAGATCAACATTCGATGCGTTGAATTTGATATGTCTCTCAAAAATCCATTTCAAAATTTCTAACAATAAGACTGTTGTTGGTATGGAACTAAATCTCTAATCAGAGGCCAGGACTGGATATGTAGATAAGGAAATCATAGGCATAGAGATGATCATGAAAGCAGATGAGAACACCCCTGGGAAGAAGAGAAAAGGGCTTAGGGCAGAGTCTTGGGGAATCTCCATATTTAAGGGAAGCAATGTGAAATAAAGCTGGAAAGGTAGGTTGAAGTGAGGTTATGACTGGGAACTAGAAAGAAACCTGCTTGAAACTTGCAAATAGGAGTTGACCTCTATCTACCCTACAAGGGATGATGTCCCAGACATCCTCTGCAAAAAAAGGTAGGTTTGCACAGGCAGGCAAGAGCATCAAAGATTCAGTGCTGTTTTAGGGAATGATAAAATGGATGAAATGACTCCTATAATAGTCCTGAGCAGCCTTTGTCAAAGGGAAGGTCTTGCCAGGCTTGTTGTATCCAGGAGGAATCAGCACTGGCCTGTGGCCCCAAGTATAGCCATGAACATTTGTAAGAGAACAGAGAAAAGCCCTTTTCGTTACCCACACAGGTGGGTTTCTATTCATCACCTTGCTCTCGAGAAAATGTTATTTAATTCTAAGATGAGAGGAGCAGGTCTACTAATCATTCCTGCAGCTTAAACTTGCCCCAACCGCCTGCTAAACACATTTTTTACAATCTGGCAGTGATCTTTGCCTATTAAGCATCTCTGGCTGCAGAGAAGTGATATTGATTTATTTCACTTTTATGGCTGGAGGTATTTATGCCTATTTGCTTCCTTGCTTCTTCATCCTAGTTTAAAAAAAAAAGAATCCCTTGGTGGTGGTAGAACGGGAAACTGATGATTCATAGTTTTATGACTTGAAAGAGCAAAGAACTGGACAGTGAGAGAAGGAAAGAATTGTTCAGGCAATTCTATTATCTATCAGAGCTTCCTTTTTATTTGCACATCAGAAAGGGAAGGCGGGGGGAAGAGGAGATGAAATAATTAGAAAAAGGGCCTGAGGAACAGGTGAAACCAGAAAATAGAGTAGTAATAGCCTTTGACTGGGTTGAGGGTCATTAGTCTGAGCCTTTGCTTTGCCACCAGCTATCTGTGTGACCTTTGGTAAGTCACTTACTTCTGCTGGTCTCAGTTGTCTTATTGGTGAAAATGAGAGGCTCACTGACTCTAAATTCCTTTCCAGTATATGTCAGCCAATCAATACAGTATATGTTACGGACCTACTGTGTGCCAGGCACGGTGCTAAGCCCTGAGGATACAAAAAGAAGCAAAAGACAGTCCTTGTCCTCATGAAGCTCACAACGGGGAGGCAGCAAACAGACAAATATGTGTCGACAAACTATAGAGAGGATAACTAGGAAGTAACTAATGGAAGCCACTGCAATTAAAAGGGGTTGGGAAAACAGAATTTTTCCAGAGACTTGAAGGTAGGCAGGGAAGTGAGGAGGTGGAGATGAGGAGGATGAGCATCCCCGGTGTGGGGAACAGCCAGAGAAAATGACTAGAGCCAAGAGATAGAGTGTCTCGTTCAGATAACAGCCAGGAGGCCAGTGTCACTGGATTGAAGAGTACAACATGGTGGGGAATAAGGTGGAAGAAGACTAGAAGGGTGGGAATTGAAGGAACCAGTTATGAATAGCTTTGAAGGCCAAACAGAGAATTTTGTATTTGATCCTGGTTAAATCCTGGACAGGGGGCCACTGGAGTTTGTGCAATGGGGGTGGGAGGGAGGGTGACATGGTATAATGGTAATCAATTTGTTTGATATTTAGGGCTAAGTGGATAGGATACTTAGGGCTAAGTAGATCATATACTTAGGGTTAAGTAGATCAGATACTTAGGGCTAAGTAGATCATATACTTAGGGTTA
>JAQQSW010015210.1:0-11937 GCA_028646575.1 Pseudocheirus occidentalis | reverse complement strand
TGCCTGTAGTGCTTTCTGTCTTGTGGAGAGTTTTGGAGCTTGAAAATCTGTTTAGCGTCCCATTTTATGAGTTTTTTAGCGTGTTTGTGTGGGAGCTGTGGTCCTTTGCTGCTTCTACGCCACCATCTTGGCTCCGCCCCCCCCTCTCTGAATTTATTTTTAAGGGAAAAAAGGTAATACCCTCCCCTCCCACTTAAAACACACTACTGGAACCAAAACTGTTGTCTTTAGTTTTTCAACCTTAGCTGTTCTTGAGCTTTAGCAAGCCTGATCCTTATGTTGCATTCCTGCCATTCTTTTTATATCATTTGTCTGAACATAACTTTATTTCATTCTCCTGTACATGTGTTTTAGAATCATGGTTGATTGATCATCATCAGTCTCTTTAGAATCCTTTCTGTCCACCAATGCTGCGTAGAAGAGTTGGGTTTTGGACCCAAGGCCTCTAACTACAAATTCATGATTCTTTCTCATAACATTTGAGCATTCCCAATATAATGAAAATGGCAATTTGCCAAAAGGAGTCTCTCCTCTGCTTAGATTATATGTACACTAGTTCCTGTGATTCCCTGAGAAAGCATAATTTACGTCACAAATTTCTTCAGACAGATCTCAAGATAATTCTTGTACCTGATATCCTTATTTTTGCTTGTTAACCTTTTCACTTTTTCCTATAGCTAAGTTTCTTTGGACTCTGTGTTAATGCCACTTAATTAAGGAACCATTATCTACTTTCCCAATTGAGCAGTACTCTCCTTAATTAGATAATGTGGAAGAGAAGCTCCCGTCATCTACCCAGCCAGGCTAATGTAAGCTCAAACTGAAAAAAAAATCAATAAAACACTAAAATCATGTATCCTCATATGGTAGTTTATAGAATGCCAATCATACAGTTAGTTTACTAACTGTATGACTCTAAGCAAATCACTTCTAAATTTCTGGATATCTTAGTTTCTTTATCTATAAAATATGGATAATAGCACCCACTTCAGTTTTTTTCTGAGAATCAACTGAGATAATATATGTGCAGTGCTTAGCACAGTGCTTGGTGCACAGTATGCACCTACTAAATCCTTATTCTTCCTCCCCTTTCCTTCCACCAGGTAGAATGGTCTCATCTAGTGAACTGCCCCATGAGAATACATGTTTTGTAATAGCATATTTCTGTTAATCCTAACTTTTGTACCACAAGGATTAAGAAGTGTGTCCTTGCCAACTTTTCACCATATTACACACATGAAGAGAAAGCCGATGGCGAAGTACAGAGGAAGGAAGCACAATTCTTTGCACATGGAAAAGGGAGTAAAGTTTGGTTCAGCTGTAGATGCATGTGAGAAATATGGACTGCATGGTGAAGGGTATTAAGTGCCAGAGGAGAACAGTATACACTTTGTCCTAAAGGGGATAGGAAGACAGTGGAACTTATTGAAGAAGAAATAAATATGGACAAACCTTTACTTTAGGAAAATCACATTTTCAGCTGTGTTGAGGATAGTTTGAAGGTGAGAAGGGATCCTTTAGTTCAATCAGAAGTCTCCTACAATACTATAGGATAGAGACAGTCTAGTGAAGTCCGTGGATGCCTTCTTACAATATTTTTTTGGAGAGGGGAAGACAAGGCAACTGGGGTTAAGTGACTTGCCCAAGGTCACACAGCTAGTAAGTGTGTCAATTGTCTTAGCCCAGATTTGAACTTAGGTCCTCCCGACTCCAGGGCCTGTGATCTATTTACTGTACCACATAGCTGCCCCTAAAATACTGTTTTTTAAATGTATAAGTAACATACACTTACAAAGTAAACCAATTATATTGATATATAATAATCTGAATTGAACCAAAAATATTAAATCTAGCATTCACATTTACAGGAAAATTAAGACACTACGTTGTAACGCATGTTTAAACACAATTTAATGTATCTACAAAGGCAAACATCAGTACATCCATTTGGACTTGGCAGAAATTTAAACTGATGTATACTATCTCTTTTCTTGAGCCATTCTCTCATCAAAAGTCTTCTTCTTCCTTTAATTTCTAAGTTTTTACACAATGAATATAATTCATCTCACCAGTGTCTTCATTATATTTCTAATATCTTTCTGGGATTTCTCACTAAAAATATAAGTTTTAAAGGGAATAGGTCATTTTAATGTCAGTTGGTCCCTTGCTAAACCTTTCTTATGAACTGTTTTCCCTTGTCTATCTCTTCGAGTAAACCTGACATAAAGCATTTTCACCAGTTAATTCTCAGAGAAATTAAGGGCAGTGAAAGACAAAATCAAATGGTAGCAGTTTCAGATGAAAGAAAGAATGCTGTGTTAGCCAGAAAGTCAGGAACAATAAGGAACTTTAAAAATAATATTAAGTAAAAATATGGCTTACATGAAGGAAAACTTAATAGTATAGCTATTAATCAGTAAACAAGTACTTCATGTCTATTCTATGTCAAGTAGTGTGATAGGTACCCACAAGATGCAAAGACAAAAGTGAAATAACTACTGCCCTCAAGAAGCTTACATTCTATCAGGGGAGATAAATATATGCAAAATATGTTAAAAATAATTTTAAGGGAGGCAAAACATTAACATCATAGGAAATCAAGTATATCCCAGCATAGACACTCACGTAAACTGAGCATAGAAGGAAACCAGGGATCAGAGACAGAGAAGACATAGGCGACAGCCAGTACACATGAATCTAGATTGGGAATGCTGTATCTATTGTGAGGAAAATCAAGAAAGACTGTTATATACAACATAGAGTATATGAAATGGAATCCTTTAGCATTAAATATGAACTTCTGTCTTTAGATTTAAAAGCTCTGGCCTTAACCTGCTGTTCTAAGCTCAGAGTACACGCACACACACACACACCACGTGTGTGTATATATATGTATGCATGTATACACATATACATGTAGATGTATGCATGTAGATGCACATACATATACATGTATACATACATATATATCACCACACTGATATGTGCATGGATAGACAAATGCATATGTGTGTGCACATGTTAACATGTGCACACACAAACACAAAAATATGCATACACATATGAATGCACATGCACATGTGCATACATACACACATATACTCACCTAATCTCTGGTGCAGCCAATTTTTTAATAGTTCTTCACTCACAAAAATCTACCTTTGCTCTCTGCTCAGGACCTCTATCTGATATGCCATGATGCCTCTTATACACAGTTACCAACACATGCATGCACGCGCACACACACACACACACACACACACATACACTATGCAAAATAAATTCAAGCTATTTTTGGCAAAGAGGGGCGTGCACACTAGGCATGATAACTAATTCTTGAACTGACATAAAGGATATCTTTCCTAAGAACCACACAGAAGGCAATAAACAGCTGTTGTACATCTGCATTGTAGACAGAACAAGAGTAAATGATCTGAAACTGCACCAGAAGAGATTTAGGTGCAAGGAAATTTTTCCTGGCATTGGGGAATAAACTTTGGGTTGGGTTCCAGGCAGACTGGAGAATTACCTTCCTCTGAGGTGATTTTAAATAAAATGAGTTCTCATCTGTCTCGGGATAGGATATAGTAAATCTTGACTGAAGGCAAAAAAGAGAAACTAGTAGTCCTTCCCAAGTCTTTTTTTTTCTAGCCTTGTGGACATTCTTTATTTGGGAAAGTATAAGAAGAAAGCATGAAAAAATGTATCCTTTGGGGTACAGTTTGAATAGCAATTTAGTACTTTTATCTTATTATCAAATCTTTGCAATAGATTAGTTCAGGTAAGGAGTGTTAGGTGAGTAGACTAAGATGGCAGCATTTGGAACGTCTCAAAAATTGCTCATAGGGTCTGGGATTTAGAGATAGAAACCTCAGGGGTAATTTATCCTGACTCTCATTTTACAGAAAAATAAACTAAAGGCTAGATAGGATAAGTGACTTGCCCATAGTCACATAGGTAATAAGTAACTGAATTACTATTTGAACCCTGGCCCAAATTCAGTAATCTTTCTATTGGGTATCACTTCCTCTAGGAGGTGCTGAATTTGATAGCTATATTTAGAATGGAATCACAAGAGGATCTGAAATGAGCAAATTGGCCTTTAGTTGCCCTCTAATTTTGATAGCTTCAATCTTCATTTGGAGGAGATACATATACAGAAGCTTTTTCTGAATTGACGTCAAGTTACAGTCGCAAACATGTCAACCCTAAAGTTGTATATTTGTATAATATATATTACAAATATACAGATGTTTGTAATTAGTTTGCTTAATTACTATTGAAATTGACATCCTATTTTTTAGTTCTCCAAGCTGCCACATTTCAAGGCAAGTTCAATCAAGCTTAAATTCATCACAGAGTGGCAGTAGGAAGGTATACTCTATTGTGTTCAAGTAACTTGACTTCTCAGAGAATAATTGTTGTCCTCCCCCATGGATTTTATCAGCACCTGTTCTCAAAAGGCAAATCCACAGTTCTATTACAGAACATGGTTATCACTAAGGGTAGGTAGAAAGTATAGAAGACTGACTGTAGAATAAACCATAAGTTTAAACCTGCATGGGGGGAATAATCTGTGATTTAAAAAATTTTTAAATTATATTTCAGTATGATTGTAATCCTATGTATTTTTATGCATTTAAAAATTTCTTTTGTGATAAAGGGTCAACAGTTTCACCAGAAATTCAAAGGAGTCCAAGATGCAAAATAGGTTAAGAACTTTTGCACTAAGTAATATTATGAGTTTAAGAACTCAACTCCCCCATACACAATTTCTGAGGAGATGGATCTATTTGTTCAAAACCAGACTGATATATGTGTGTATATATGTATGTATGTATATATATAAAAAACTTCGCTATACCCTCCTATACTTTGCAAAATGATGCTTTAACATCTTCGTGTAAGTAGAAGGGAATCTTAGAATTTTATTCAACTTTAGAGTATGTTCAAGAAGTAGAAGTCTATTCTAGCTGTGAAATGGTTTTTCTTTGGTCAATTAGCATGAATTCAATGATCAATAAACATTTACTAATTGACTAGTATATGGCAGTCACTGTGCTGAGTGCTGGGGATGGAAATATAAAAACAAACAAAATCCTGACCTCAAAAGTAAAAGTGAAAAATCAGGGAGTAAGAAGGGAGAAGAAGGCATCCAACAGGGTATGGAATGAAGAATTCAGTCAAAGGAGTCCCAAACTAGCATAGCTGGGTGAGAAATGAAATGAAAAAATGTCTGAGTTGATATTTCTCCTTAAATGAAGATTTGGAGTTCATGGACCCACCCTTCAATCAGACAGAGACAGTGTGTAATGGTAAGTAATTTGAATTTGAAGACCCTTTTTTGTATTGGCAAGTAAGCAGGTACTTAAAACCTTGTTTCAAGTTAAGCAAAGGTAGCAGGTACTTAACACTCAGTAATTGATCATCACTCTGTAGGGGAAACAGAAGGTATGAACTCCTGTCTTCGGTTGCTGACATAACAGGAAGGGGTTGGCTGAAACAGGAAGCTAATGCTGTGTATATATAAGAAAAGCCCCAAAGAGGCATGGTCAGAATTAATTGGGACCAGTATCTGGTGACAGAGCAGCTACAGAAGGGAATTGAGAGTTGAGAACTGAGTCAGATCTTGGAGCAAACCTGAGGAGGCTGAACAGGAGCCCAGGAGCACAACCCCCCCACCAAGGCTGGACAAGGTGATTCTGATTTTTTGAATGCACTGCAGAAGACTGAGGAAGCATTACCACTATGCTAAGACTTTGTGTGTGGCTTGGTTGAGTCTTGAATTCCCAAGAACAGAAATTGTGAAGGATTTGAGATGGACTGGACTCTGTGAACTTCAGTGTAGAGGAGAACTTACTCAGAGTGGTGGACAAGGAACTGGATTACTTATAGTTATTAAATAGAACAATGTAGTTTTTTGGATTTAGAGGCAGAGAGCCAAGATGGCGGCTCACAAGCAGCAAGGTTCTGCAGCTCCCACACAGCCACCCTAAATACCCGTAAAATATGACTCTCAACAAAGTCTAGGACTCTCAAACTCACAAAAATACAGAAAACACATCTCTTGCTAAAGGCAGCTCAGCAGGAGGGGCTCATTGCAGCAGGCTGGGAGCCAAGGCCAGCCCATCCCGAAGTGGGGTTGGGCAACAAGGGAGGAACCGAAAGATTCTAGAATTTAAAGCTCTACAGTACATGCAACTAGGAATTAGATATACAGGGGCTGGGGTTGGGAGACCCTCCCTGTCCTACCAGAAATTTAGAGAGCAGATCAGGGGGAGGGTCTTTACAGTGGAATCGCTGTTTTGGGGTTGGGGTTGGGGAAAGACAGGGAGAAAATTTTTAAGTCAAAAATCTCATAACAATGGATGATGTAAACAAGAAAACAAATGAAAAAGATATAATAAAAAATTTAAAAAAGAAAAACAATGTACTTTTTCTTCCACTAATATATATTTTCATATTGTAATTATCTAAAGACAGTGTATCTTTGTAAAACAGTACTATGGTAGGAAGATGTTTTTTTCACTGGGGGGAGCAGGATGGTTGGGAATAAGGATTTTTATTCAGTCAGAATTTGTCAGCAGGGGGAAATATTTTCTTATATCACATTCAAAGCTTTCGTATCTGAATGCAAACAAAGACTTTCCTCATCACAAGCTGTCCCTCTCAAATGAAGTATATTTATTTCTAAGGAACGGGGGTGGGGGGAAGGGGTTAAGAGAGTTGAGAAAAGTCAGGAAGTCATCTGCGCTCTCCTCAAAACTCCTCTGAGTGTTGTTAAATGATATCATAAAACAATTCTTGAAGTGGCAGAATTTATAAAAGGATGGTGTAAAATAATTTTCCAGGCAAAGACAACTTAAAAGGTAAGTAAATGTTTGTCATACTTGGGTAGAGAATGGAGCATAGTCCAATCCAACACACAATGGGACCCAGGAAACTTAAAGCAATTCATGTGAGCCATTCAATAAGAAGTGCCAACAGGTACTTCTGGACCTCTCAGCCCACAGATGGTAAGGTTGTTGGATAAGTCGTCAGAAAGAGATTCCAGGGGTATCTTTGTTAGCATTGAAGCAGAATTCTATGACTCTGCTAAAAATCAGAATTGGGTTGTGATCTTGAGTGGCAGTCTCAGGGTGAAGAACAGCACTAGCACAACTAGAGCTTGTGGCTAAAATGGATTAGGAGCTTCATCACAGTTCCAGGGCAGAAAACCGTGCTTATGTTTACATGCAGACCAGAGTCCAGGCCAGGAGAGTGCACATACACCTCTTCTTGGATCATACCCCAACTTGGAACTTATAGTTCCCTAGAAGCATCTCCTAAAATAGCTGCACAAAACTCCTGAAGTTTGAGAAACTGTGCCCTCCATGCTAGAAGTTGAATTTTTTAAAAAAAGAGTTAAAAGTCAAGAAATAGATTGGAAAAATTAGCAAACAACAGAAAAAAATTGTGACCTTAGAAAATGAGGATAAGTTACAGTGATTTTTTTTAAATGTAAATGTAAATAATGTAGAAATGTAGAAATGTGAAAATGTAAATAATTCAACTGTAATAATTTCCTTATGATTTCTTTTTCCTGTTTGCCTTCTCATGGTTCTCTTCCTTCTTGTATTTGAAAGTCAAATTTTCTGTTCAGTTCTGTTTTTTTCATCAAGAATACTAGATATTCCTCTATTTCATTAAATGACCATATTTTCCCCTGAAACATTAAACTCAGTTTTTCTGGGTAGTTGATTCTTGGTTTTAATCTCAGCTCCCTTAATCTTCAAAATATCATATTTTTGTACATATCTGTCCTTTTCCCACTTCTATGATCTCTTTGGAATACAACCCCCAAAGTGGTATTACTGGGTCAAAAGGTATGCAGTTATTTATAGCTCTTTGGGCATAGTTCCAGATTGCTCTCCAGAATGGTTGTATCAGTTCATAGCTCCACCAATAATGCTTTAGAGTTCCAATTTTTTTCACATCCTCTCCAGCTCTTGTCATTTTCCTGTTTTGTCATCTTAGCCAATCTGACTGGTGAGATGTGGTACCTCAAAGTTGTTTTGATATGCATTTTTCAAATCAATAGTGATTTAGAGCATTTTCCCATATGCTTAAATATATCTTTAATTTCTGCCTCTGAAAATTGCCTGTTCATATCTTTTGCCCATTTATCAATTGGGGAATGACTTGTGTCCTTATAAATTTTACTTAATTCCCTGTATATTTTAGAAATGAGGCCTTTATCAGAGACACTGGTTGTAAATATCCTTTCTCAATTTCCCACTTCCCTCTTAATCTTGGTTACATTGGCTTTGTTTACAGAAACTTTTCAATTCAACCTAATCAAGATTTTCCATTTTGCATTTTATAATACTCTCTAACTCTTCTTTGGTCATAAAGTCTTCCCTACTCCATAAATCTGACAGGTAAACTATTCCTTACTTCCCCAGATTATTTACATTATCCACCTTTATACCTTGATTGTGCAACCATTTAGACTTAACTTTGGTGTATGGCATTAGATGATGGTCTATGCCCAGTTTATGCCATACTATATTCCAATTTTCCCATCATTGTTTGTCAAATAGTGGATTCTTAACCCTGAAACTGGAGTCTATGGGCTTATCAAAAAATATATTTCTATAGTCACTGACTGCTGAGTCTTTTGTACCTAGTCTATTACATTCATCCACTACTCTATTCCTAAGCCAGTACCAGGCAGTTTTGAGGACTGCTGCTTTATAATAGAAATTAAAATCTGGTACAGCAAGGTCACCTTCCTTAACATTTATTTTCATTAATTGGCTTGATATTCTGTATTTTTTGTTCTTCCCAATGAATTTTGTCACTATTTTTTTCTAGTTCTATAGAGTAATTTTTGGTAGATTGATTGGTATGGCACTAAATATGTAATTTGATTATGTTAAATCACCATTTTTATTATATTAGCTCTACCCAGCAATGAGCAATCGATGTTTTCTCCAATTAATGAGATCTGATTTTATTTGTGTGAAAAGTGTTTTGTAGTTGTGTTCATAAAGGAACTGTGTTTGTTTTGGCAGGTAGATTCCCAAATATTTTATTATGTCTACAGTAACTTTAAATGGGGTTTCTCTTAGTATCTCTTGCTGTTGGACTTCATTGGAAATACATAGGAATGCTGAGGATTTATGTGAGTTTATTTTATATCCTGCAACTTTGCTAAATTTATTTATTATGTCAAAATTTTTTTTACTTGCTTCTCTAGGATTCTCCAAGTATATCATCATGTCATCTGCACAAAGTGAGAGCTTAGTCTGTTCTTGGCCCAATTTGATTCCTTTGATTTATTTATTTTTTCTCTAATTGCTTCTCCTAACATTTCTAATACTAGATTGAATAAGAGGGGAGATAGAGGACATCCTTGTTTCACCCCTGATCTTATTGGAAATCCTTCTTGTTTAACCCAATGGAATATAACACTTGCTGATGACTTTAAGTATATGCTACCTATTATTCTAAGGAAAACTCCATTAATTCCTATGCTTTCTAGTGTTTTTAATAGGAATGGATGCTGTATTTTGTCAAAAGCTTTTTCTGCATAAATTGAAATAATCATATGTTTTCTGCTAGTTTTATTGTTTATAAGATCAATAGTAGTGATGGTTTTCCTAAAATTGAAACATCCTGACATTCTTGGAATAAGTCCAACCTGGTCAAAATGTAGTGTTCTATTTATAAGCTGCTATAGTCTTTTTGCTAATATTTTATTTAAGATTTTTGCATCTATATTCATGAGGGAGATTGTTCTATGATTTTTCTTTCTCCATTTTGTCTCACCCTAATTTAGGTATCAGTACCATATTTGTGGCAAAAAAAGGATTTGGTAGGACTCCTTCCTCACCAATTTTCTCAAATACTTTGTAGAGTATTGGGATAAATTGATGTTTAAATCGTTGATAGAATTCACTAGTAAATTCATATGGCCCTGGGGATTTTTTCCTTAAGGAGTCCTCTGATAGCTTATTCAATTTATTTTCTGAGATGGGGTAGTTTAAATCATTTACTTCCTCTTCAGTTAACCTGGCCATGTTATATTTTTGTAAATATTCATCGATTTTACTAAGATTGTCAAATTTATATGTATAAAGTTGGGCAAAATAATTCCTAATTATTGTTTTAATTTCCTCTTCATTGGAAGTACATTCAACCTTTTCATTTTTTAGAATGAGAATTTGGTTTTCTTCTTTCTTTTTTTTGTATCATATTGACTAAAGGTCTATCAATATTATTTTTTTCATAAAACCAAATCTTACTTTTATTTAGAAGTTCAATAATTTTCTTACTTTCAATTTTATAAATATCTCCTTTGGTTTTCATTATTTATAATTTATTATTTAATTGGGGATTTTCAATTTGTTCTTTTTTAGCTTTTTCAATTGAATGCCCAATTAATTGAACTCCATTTTCTCTAATTTTTTCATGTATGCATTAACGCATATAAAACTTCCCCCAAGTAGTGCCTTTGCTGCATCCCACAAGTTTTGGTATGATGTCTCATTATTGTCATTCTCCTGAATGAAGTTACTGATTGTTTCTATAATTTCTTGTTTGACCCACTCATTCTTTAAGATTAAATTGTTTAGTTTCCAATTAATTTTTACCTACCTTTCCAAGGCCATTTGTTGCATATAGTTTTTATAGCATATGATCTGAGAATGATTCATTTAATATTTCTGCCTTTCTGCACTGAATTGTGAGATTTTTATGACCTAGTACATGGTCTGTTTTGTGTATGTGCCATGTACTGCTGAGAGGAAAGTATATTCCTTTTTATCCCCATTCAGTTTTCTCCAGAGATTGCTCATGTCTAGCCTTTCTAAAATACTATTTGCCTCCTTATCTTATTTCTGGTTTATTTTGAGGTTAGATTCATCAAGTTCAGAAAGGGGGAGGTTGAGATTTCCCACTAGTATCATTTTGCTATCTATTTCCTCCTCTAATTCCCTTGACTTTTCCTCTAGGAATCTGGATGCTTTACCACTTGGTGCATATATGTTAAGTAATGGTATTGCTTTATTCTTGATGGTGCCTTTTACCAGGATGTAGTTTCGTTCCTTATCTCTTTTAATTATATCTATTTTGGCATTTGCTTTATCTGAGATAAGTATTGCTACCCCTGATTTATTTTTTTACTTTTGCTGAGGCATAATGTATTCTACTCCATCCTTTTACCTTTACCCTGTATGTATCCCCTTGTTTCAAATGTGTTTCTTGTAGACAGCATATTGTAGGATTGTGATTTTCAATACATTCTGCTATCTGCCTCTGTTTTATAGGTAAGTTCATCCCATTCCCATTCATGCTTATGATTACTGTCTGTGAATTTCCCTTCATCTTATTCTCTTCCCTGTTTATATGTTAATGTCTTCCTTTTCCCTTCCCCTACTTAGGAATTTTCCTTTTGACCACTACCTCCTTCAGTATTCCCTCCTTGTGTCCTCCCCACACACACACAGACTTTGAAAAACAAATAAGAGAAGTGGAGGAAAAATTGGGAAGAGAAAGGAGAATGATGCGAGAAAATCATGAAAAGAGAGTCAACAACCTGACTGAAGAAAACAACACGTTAAAAAATAGATTAACTCAAATGGCAAAAGAGTCCCACAAAGCCAATGAGGAGAAGGATTCCTTAAAAAGTCGAATTTCCCAGATGGAAAAAGAATCTCAAAAGCATTCTGAAGAGAATAATTCCTTCAGAATTAGAGTGGAGCAAGTAGAAGCTAATGAGTTTATGAGAAACCAAGATACTATTAAACTGTTACAAAGAAATGAAAAAATAGAAAGCAATGTGAAATACCTCCTTGAAAAAACCACTGACCTGGAAAATAGATCCAGGAGAGGCAATTTGAAAATTATTGGTCTGCCTGACACCCATGACCAAAAAAAGAACTTGGAAAACAT
>JAQQSW010015209.1:0-11938 GCA_028646575.1 Pseudocheirus occidentalis | reverse complement strand
AGAAAGTAAGAGAGCAGAGCAGGGGAGGGGCTTTACACTGGGATTGCTGTTTTAGGGTTGGGGCAGGGGAAAGATGAGGAGAAAATTTGTAATTCAAAAAGGTCATGAAAATGAATGATGTAAACAAGAAAACAAATTTTTAAAAAATTTAAAAATGTGTAAAACAGAATTGTGAAGGAAAACAATTATATTGAAATGTACTTATGAAGTTTTTTTAATTGATAGATCTCAATTAAAAATTACTTTTATATCTTATTTCTCCTGAGCATTAGTTGTATCTACCAGGAATCTTCCATTGTCATTTTGTTTCTACTCAATTTTGTCTCTCTAAATTTGAAATACTCTTTTGTCTTACCTTGCATATGCCAAAGAAAAACAAAGATTTATATTGATACTTAATTGTCAAATCCAGCCAGTCTGGAATTTTAATAGTGCTATTTTTCCTCTCTCTTGCACTTAGTGTCTTTGATATTGCATGATAGTTATTTCAAAAAAAATTGTTTCTTCTACATTTTGCTTATTTTGGATGACCTGATATACCCCCAAACTCTCTGAAGTCTACTAGAGCATATACCTTATTTTTCCATTATTTTTCAATTCCTTGTACAAGGAAGATACTTATCAAGTTAATGAACACAGAATTCCAGAAGTTCAGGTTTTCAAAAACCTTCTAGATGGAACAGTGGTAAAGCTCTAATTGTGCCACCAAGTGGAGCCATAGAGAGAAGTCAAGAAGAAGTGATGTCAAATCCAGCTTTAAATACTTGCTGGTTGAGTGACTCTGAGCAAGTCACTTAACCTCTGTCTCAGTTTCCTTATCTGCAAAGCTAGGGCGGTAATTCCATCTGTTTCAGAGTTCTGATGAAGAACAAATGAAGTAACACGTAATGAACTTCACCCACCTTGATATGCTGTTTAAATGCCAGGTCTGTGACAACACCAAGGAGAATGGATGACATGGAATCTTTTCTCCCTGACTTTCTTAACTCCAGCACAAAAAGGCTTATGGGATAATTTACTGCTCCTTGTATCAGCAAGTATCCTAGCATAGCCAGGGTGGCTGCTAGTGCAGGTTCTTATATCTGATTTTCTAAAGGAAAGTAACTCTAAAAGGATTAACCATCTTACTTTAAGCAATCATGCATATATCAATTTCCCAGTTCAGAGGTAAGTCAACACCCTTAACTTTAGAGAATCCCAACAGAAATTACAAGAGAAAATAACACAATTCAGCAGACAGGGCTTCTAGCTGTCTGATCATTACTTCCATACCTAGTTAGTCACCAGGGAGAGAGAGCACCAACATCTGGTTTCAAATTTAGGGTGCTCGATGGCTGCCCAGTCCCATCTGGCCAGATCACACAACTCTTCCCATAAGTGAGCCCCAAAGCAAAACCTAGCATCAGAGGTATATATAGCCTTCTCCAGGGTCAGAGAATGTCACAACCCTCTGCAACTCACTTGACTACAAAGTAACAAAAGTTGTGCCTCCCTGAAAAACAAGCCTCCCACCACATGCTCCAGGTGAGTACATGCAATCTATTAAGGGGCAGAGTATGTTTTCAAAACAGGAAAGGTCATCAGGTTCAATTTAAGCTTACTAAGAGACAGGGAAGATCTTCAGATTTCTTTTACCATCACACTCCTACGTTCTGACACTCTCCCTTGTTGTAATTTACCTAAAGCTCTTTTACAATAAGAGTTCAATGCATAAAAAGCAAGGCCCTGAAAGTGCTTGATTTGAAAACTAATATAAGCCTCTAAGGAAAAAAACAAAAACAAATACACAAACAAAAAAACATCACTTTTAAGAGTTCTGTCCACAACAGCACCTGCACTTCTTTCATGGAGTCAGCATTGGAACCATGGTACTATTCCCTCTATCATTTCATCCACCCATTCTCATATTGGGTAAATCTCATTGATGACCTTCTATAAAAAGATCCCTAGGCTATCTATGGAATGTGCTGGGACGCTTCCTCTCACTCCTTTAACATCTATAGGTACCCCTGCAGTACTTGGGTGGTCAGTTTCCTTTGTTCTTCTGTATCCCTGGCTCACCTTCATTCCTAGTCCCACAGGTCCTATATATTATTACTTTTATAATGCTTATTTTTATTTTTAATTAATCCTCAGTAGAGTTACTTATGTACTAAAAAGTACAGGAATGTTTCTCTCTCTTCCTTTCTCCTTGTTTGGTCTGGAATCACCGGCAGGCATCTCAGACAAGGCCTGGGCAAGGCTTAAGACAAGGACACCTTGAAAGACTGAACAATGGCATCCCTGTTAATGCCAAACATCTTCAGCAGCTCTGCTGGCTTCCTGCTTTTCAGGTCATTAGAGACCACCAGGCAGCTGGTGGTAATGCCAGGCTCACCCACCACAGCAACAGCCATAGACTCTTCTATGCCCCGCTCATAGTCATGGTCTTCCACAGTCACAATGCGACCATGGGTTGCTTGGGTGCTGTCAAAGACAAGTTTTCCATCCAGGGGCTTAATTGTAAAGTGATTAAGCATGAAGATGTTAATCTTTTCTTTCTTCAGCTGCTCTGCAGCTACCAAGGCTTCATGGAGGGTCACTCCAGCTCTATTCACAGTCACCTGATCATCCTTTCTCTTCAGGACCACCTTAGCTTGGCCAGCCTGGAAGTTTTCATTGTTGTTGTAAATGACTGTGTTATCTGGGCCACTGGTCCTTATGAAACAGATGCCCTTTGTGTTGTCAGCTAACTCAACCACTTGCTACGTGGCCACAGCATCATTTGGGTAAAAGACTGTGCCATTGGGAATACTCCGGAACATGGCAAGAACTTCAAGGGACATCTGAGAAGGAACATCTTCACCAACAGACACCCTGCAGTGCGAGCCACACAGGTTGATGTTGCTCTCAGAAACAGCAGCCATACAGATCTGGTCAAAGGCCCTGCTGAAGAAAGCAGTAAAAGTGCTACAGAAAGGCATAGTCCTGTCCCATTTGGCACATCCCACGGCAATGCTCACCATGTTCTGTTCTGCAATGAAACACTCAATAAAGCAACTGGGATATTCCTTCTTAAAGAATTCTGAAAAATGCGATTCTTGGTGTCCCCGTCCAGGGCTACCATGGTCACTGGCATTCCCCAGTTTGGCCAGGGCCATGCCATAGGTTTGGCAGATTTCTATCCCATCTCTAAATTTGTAATTTGGCAGAGATGGCATCTGGATGTTGGTGATATTCACAGCTGGGCCATCCTCTTTGGGGAGGGTAGCTAGAATATTTTCTTGCTCTGTGTTTGGCTATATATTTCCTTGATGACCTATTCTGCCATGTTTTTGGGAAGGGGCTTCCCATGCCAAGCTTCCTTATCTTCCACACCTGAGGTTCCTCTGCCTTTATATGTCTTTTCAATTACAGACAATGGCTTATCCTTGACTTGGTCAAAGACCTTGCATAATTCTTCCACTCTGTGTCCATCTACAACCATGACATTCCATCCAAAGAATTAACAGTGCTTCTGGTACACTTCCATGTGGTTCTGCAGAGGGTCAGGGGTGCTCTAGGCCAGCCAGTTAACATCAAAGATGGTGATCAGGTTGTCCGACTTGCAATATCTTGCAAATGCCATTGCCTCCCACACAGAGCATTCAGACACTTCCCCATCAACCAGGAAACAATAGACACAGTAGTTAACTTTGCGAGTTTGGCAGGGATCACGAGTGGGTGGCAGAGGAAGCAACAATGTAAGCAAGCAGGGGAGCAGAAGAGGAAGGAGGAGGAAGAGAAGGCCCTATATATATTATTGATACTTGTATGCCAGTTCTCAAATATATCTCACCATTAGTGATATACTGGAACTGACTTAAAACTATCTGCCCTTTGAATCAGCTGAAATTGTCTTTCTTCTGTGATTTCGGCACTCCATGATTTGCATTTCATGAGAAGGTTATTTAGTAAAGAAAGAAGATTGGCTTTGGTGTCATGGGATCTGGGTTCCATTTTTTTACTGTGACATATACTACTTGTTGGACCAGTTCCTTAATGTTAAGAGGCATTCAAGTTTGTTCATCTGATATCTGAGGACCTTGGATTTTATGGCCTTGAAGGCCCTTCTCACTCTGAATCAGTGATGTTATGATTTTTCATCATCATTCTCTTTATATTTTGGTTACCCTACCTTATGTCTCTGATCAGTCCAATACCTACTAAGCTCAGATACTAAACTGACTGTACTGACTTATAGTTCTGGTCATCTGACACTGGAAATCAAGAAATTCTATGGTTCCCATATTATAGTTCATTCCAAATATAAATAAATCTGTCACTCAAAGTTCTTCTAACCTGACCCTTTCCTTCTTACTTCCTACATGCCATTGCTTTCCATGGACTCTGTATTCCAGCCATACTTACCTCCTTAGAATTCTTCAAACTTGACACAGAGGCTGCTAGATGGCACAGTGGACAGAGCATTGGGTCTAGTCGGAGTAGGGAAAATGAGTTAAAATATGGCCACAGACACTTATTATTAACCAATCAATTAATATTTATTAAGCTACTACTTATGTGCCAACCACTGTGCTAAGTGTTGGGGGTATAGAAGAAAAAAAAAGTGTCTGGCCTAAAGGAGCTTACAATCTAATGGGCGAGACAAAGAAAGATATACCAAGCAAGCTGAATACAAGAAAAGGAAGAGATAACTAGCAGAGCAAAGGCGCTAGAATTACGATGAGATGGACAAGTCTTGTCTAGAAGGTGGGATTTTAGTTTACGCTTGAAGGAAGGCAAGGAAGTCAATAGTCACAGAAGAAGGAGAGCATTCCTGGGATTGGAGGCTGCCAGTAAAATGTCTGGATCAAAAGATGGAGGGTCTTATCTGTGGAAGAGCCAGGAGGGCATGGTCCCTGGATCACTAGCTGTTTGACCCTGGGGAAGTCAGTTAACCTTCTTTTGTCTCAGTTTCCTTATTTGAAAAAGGTAGGAGGGGCTAGGCTATGAAGGGCTTTAAATGCCAAAGAAAGCATTTTGTACTTGATCCTTAGTTGATAAGAAGTATCAGGAGTTTATTGAGTAGGACGGGGAGTGCTAGTGATATGATTAGACATGAGCCACTTCAGAAGCTCAATGGAGGATGGATTAAGATGGGGAGAGACTTGAGGCAAGAGGACCTGCCAACAGGCTATTTTAATAAGCCATTCATAAAGCCATGTGGGTCTGCACTAATAATGCACTATTAAAGGAGTGAAGGGAGGCATATTTGAGAAAGGTTTCAAGGGTGAAAACAATTGTTTTCGTAAACAGTTTGGATATGTGGGGGGAGGGGGGAGAGATAGAGAGGAGTCAAAGAAGACTACTAGGTTGCAAGCCTGAAGGCCTAGGAGAATAGTGTTGCCCTCTACAATAATAGGGAAGGTAAGAGGAGAAGTTGTAGAGGGAAAGACAATGTTCCCTTTTGGGCATATTGCATCCACTGGATAGCCAGTTCAAAATACCTGAAAAGCAATTAGAGATGCCACATTGGAAGTCAACAAATAGATTGGTGCAGAAAAGGGAGACATGAGAGGCATATGCATAGAAATGGCAATTAAGTCCACAGGAGCTGAGGAAAACACCCAAGTAGCACAGAGGACGAAGAGAAGAGGGTCCAGAACAGAAGATTGAGGAACATGGACAATTAAAGGGTGTCATATGCAGGAGAACATAGCAAAAGGGACAGAAAAGAGGTTGGAAAGGTAGGAGGAGAGTCAAGAGAGAGGCGGATTCTGAAAACCTAGAGAGAAGAAAGTACAAGGAGGAGGGAGAGAGAGAGAGAGAGAGAGAGAGAGAGAGAGAGAGAGAGAGAGAGAGACAAAGAGAGAGACAAAGAGAGAGAGAGAGAAAGAGAGAGAGAGAGAGAGAGAGAGAGAGAGAGAGAAAGAGGGACCAGCCATGTCAAAGAGGTGTGGAGAGGTAAAGGAGAAGGAAGATTAAGAAAAATGAATGAAGAGATCATTGGCAACTTTGGAGAGAGCACTTGCAATAGATTGTTAAGGTCTACAATCAGACTAAACGTGGTTAAGAAGAAAGTGAGAGGAGGGACAGTGGAGTAACCTATTGGAGACTGCCTTTTCCTGTACAGTTTAGTTACAAAAGGTAGAAGACATAAAGGTGGCAAAGAAAGATTTGAAAAAAAAAAGTGAAAGATTGGGGTTAGCTAGCTGTATGACTCTGAGGAAGTCAGTTAACTCACTTTTGTCTCAGTTTCCTTATCTGTAAAAATGGGTTAACAGTAGCACCTATTTCCCAGGCTTGTTGTGAGATCAAATAAGATGCAAAGTGTAAAGTGCTTAGCACAGTGTCTGCCAATAGGAAGTGCTTTATGAATGTTAGCTTTGAAAAAGAACACAGTGAGGAGGAGGAGGAAGAGGAGGAGAACACTTCCTGCTTCATTCCCATACTTTTCACTAGATGCCTCCATGTCTGGAATGTTGGCACACACACGAGAGCACACATGCATGCACACGTAGGTATGCAAAACAGGCCCACATACTGACATGAACAGGAATTTACACATGTTCTAAACACATATGTTGGGCATAATTATTAAGATTTATTTATGAAAGTAATAGCAGTAGTAGTACTAGTAGTAGCAGTAGCTAACACTTATATACACTTTCTATGAGCCCGGCACTGTGCTAAGTTCTTTGAAATTATCATCTCAAAAACCCTGGGAGATAAGTGCTATTATTATTCCAAATTTACAGTCAAGGTATATGAGGCAAAGGGATTTAATTTGCCTAGGGTCACATAGCTAGTGACTGAGGCCAATTTAGAACATAGATCTTCCTGATTCCAGGCCTAGAGCTCTATCCATTGTGCTACCAGCTTCCCCCCTCTTTCTCTCTCTCTCTCTCTCTCTGTCTCTCTCTCTCCCCCTCTCTCTCTCTGTCTCCCCTCTCTTTCTCCCTCTCCCCCTTCCCTCCCTCTCTCCTCTCTTCTCTCTTCTTTGTTCCTCCCTCTTTTCCCTCTCTCTCTCCCTCCCTCTCCATCTCCCTCTCCCTCTCCCTCCCGCCCTCCCTTCCTCTCTTTCTCTCCCCATGTGCACACAGATGTATATATACACACAACAATATATATATATATATATGCATGTACACACATATACACACTTGTGTGTAAAAGTATGTTTGTGTGTAGATAAATGCATGTGTAGCAGTCTGTGATTCTGCATCTGTGTACATATACATGTTGAGTATATTCATGTATGCATATGTATCCAAATAATACAAAATATATTGTATATTACAGATATCCATATCCATCTCGTTCTTTCTCTATTTCTATCTCTAATCTCCATCTCATTATTTTTTTCTCACCTATATACATATATATACATATCTTGATTTAGATATAGCAATAGGGATAGACATTGATGTCAATATATTGACATATAGTCTATATGTACATACCAACCTATACATCCACTTTATATTTCATATTTATATTATTACACAAACAAATATACACACACATATATATGTGCATATGCATATGCATGTTGTCTATTGTCTCACATTTCTTTTTTTTTTTTTTGCTTTTTTTTTTTGGAGGGCAGTTGGGGTTAAGTGACTTGCCCAAGGTCACACGGCTAGTTTTTTGTGTTAAGTGTCTGAGGCCGGATTTGAACTCAGGTACTCCTGACTCCAGGGCCGGTGCTCTATTCACTGCGCCACCTAGCCGCCCCTATTGTCTCACATTTCTAATCAAGGACAGCGATTCTCACGTTTTTCTACTTGCATCTAGTGCCAAAAAGTGAATCTCATACTGAATGAGCATTTCATAAATGCTTGTGTTTACTCATCATCTGTGTGATAACAATATGATAATATATGGGATATATTGTGATTATTATATATTGTGATAATGTGATAACAATGCTTAAAAATTTATCGTACTCATTCCCTAATTTTCCGGTGAAATCCAAACTGGCTAGTGACCAAGTACTTCATTAAAACAGCAGTATGCAGAAACACCTTGGAAGAGGGGCAGAAGTAGATCTTTCCTTGCATTCTGAGCTGAGCTTCTTGTTGTTCATCTCCAATTGCTTAATAACTGAGAAATGCTGCCCATAGTCCATTTAACCAAATGCATGTGTGCTCATCTGTAAGCACAGAAATGTAGGATTTCTACTTCCCCTCCCACCATTCATCATTGCATCTTGAACTGTAGCTAGTAGACCAGCAGGCAACATGGCAGTCAGCAGGCAGACAAGCTGAATGCCAGCTCTGAGAAGCATAACCTTTGGCAGATGGAAAGAGAAGATTGTGAGTAGTAGTCTCTTGAAATTTTGATCTGATCAGGTCTCATGCAAGGCTCAACAGCTCCCTTTCTTCGAGGACTGTAGGAACACAGTGGGGTACAGTGTTTGAGATACTTCATTCACCCATCGTATTTATATAAACTTGTAAAAGTATGTAAAAATGCATTTCTTTTTAGCGTCCACTTATTTGTTTTTATTTGCCATTTTTGGCATCATTTTTTGGTTTTATCTCTTAAAATCTTGAAGAGCAAAATCTTACTTATGAGCCAAATAATTTTCTTTTAATAATGCTGCCTTTTCTCGTTTGAATCTCAGATATCTTGGGAGATACATACTTCTCTTTCTACCCAATTTTGACAATAGTGACATCAACCAACTGTGCTTTCTAGATGCAAAATATAGGAATGGATTAATAATGCCACTTAAAAGGTGAGTGCATATATTTTCTTAACTTTGAATTTGAAAGGCCAGATGTATTTGCCCTGCTTCAAAGTTAACGTGATGGTGGAGAGGGGGTCAATTTAGGTGGTCCAGGTCGTATGATATTGATCAATGTTTTCCTTGTGTAAATGAACATCATTTGATATAAGCTATAATTTATCTTTGCCTAGGAAAGAAAAATGAATAGTAGACTGGGAAACCAAACTGCATCTCTATTTAAGTAATAAGACACAGCAGGGCATGCCATTGTTACGTTAGACACCCCGACGTGCCTTAATGTGAATATAATGGTGCTTCTTTAAACAAAACAATTATATAATATCAGCCCATAATACATTATTACCAGCATCATCCTAGGGGACAAAACCTTCCATTTGAGAAATTGTCTGATATGAAAAATTAAATCACTTGATAAAACAACCAGTTTAAAAGTTAACATAATTAGTTTTTAGTTGTTTAAACTTCACCTTTCCTGAAATGGCTTCTCATTCATTCACTCATTTAAAAAAAAGTTTGCCCCCTACCAAAATATACATTTCTAGATAATATGTGTAATATGAAGATGAATAAAAACAGCTTTTGACCTCAAGAATCAATCAATCAACATTTATTAATCACCTATTAGGATAGTCAAATGTAGCTTTTAAGATCTTCATGATGAACCATAATACAAGGGAGGAGAGAATAAATGTCACAAAATGCACCATTTTGGACATACAAGGCTTTGAATTTTTTGGGGTTTGGGCTATCAGCTGACATATGTGTACGTGTGTGTGTGTGTGTATATATATGTATATATATACATATATATATAGTGTTCGTGTGTATGTGTGTGTGTGTGTGTGTGTGTGGTTTCTGCATATGTGCATGTATATTATCCATTATTCCTTAAGTTTCTATGGCTTTGGACTTGATGGGTGAGCAGACTATCCAGAGTGCAGACCTGCAAAAAGCTAACAGAAAGGAGAATTAGGAAGTCAGGGTGAGGGAGAGGAGAAACCCCAATATCTAACCACCAAGTTACTCTGGCCCACAAGTCAGACCAGGATGTCAATTACCCCAGAGTGTGGAACCTATCTCATTTGAAGCTGAATGGAAAGCTCACTTCATACCTCTCTTTGTGTCGATGGAGCTTTCCCAAAAATACTTTCTTCATCTGGAGTATGTCTTCCATTTCAATTGCTTCAGCTCCTCAGGAAGCATTGCTCAACCTTTCCTTCAAACATCAGGTATTTTTTTAATCCAATTATTAGTTTCCTCTTGTAAGGTATAATTGGGCCAATCAAAAGTCTAAAGACCCTTCAAGACGCAAACAGATCCCTTCATATCTGAAGACTCTGTAACTTTTTATCCAGTGATTTCCGTTGCTTGTCTTTCATATCCTGTAATTTTATCAAAAAGTCAGGGGAATTAAATTGATCAGGGAACACCCAATGAACCTATCGTCATACTTTCACTAAGAATATTATCATCAACATTAACATTTTGTTTGCCAATACCTTTTATTGGTAGAGTATAATTGAATTAAAATAGAACATGCTACCCAATTGACCATAGCTTTCTTGAGTTTAAGAAAATCTTTAAATCCATCCACTTGCATATTGGGTCCACTTAACACACTCTAAAAAGAAACAGAGGGCATGTGATTTCTTCAGGTCAACAAACCTGCTCTTGTGGTGACTCGAGTACAGTTACCACTCACATTAAATGACGTCCTTTGAAACATGGTAGAAGTTTCTTGTGGATGAGTTTAAGTAATATTCACTCTAGAATGATACCAGGTAGAATTGCTTAGTCTGTGATATACACACGCATGCTCTCTTTGTACTGATGGACTGCTCCAAAATCACAGGAAGAAAGAAATCAAGGCAAATACTAAGTGACATTTCTGTGATGCCTTTATATTTGAAACACAATGCTTGTACATAACTGTTATTATTTTCCTCTGATTTTTGAAGCAGCTCATCAGTATAAAGAGAACTCTATACATATCAAATAGTAACTTTTTCTCCTTCACATTTTAATGTGAATGTAAGTTCAAATAATTTTAGGAACTACAGTGATATATTGGGACTGCTGTATTTTTGTAAGTGTCTAGGCCCAAATTGACTCAGGCTAAAAGTTTCAAATTCAAATTCATCTCCAACATCAACTGGCAAATGACATTTTCCACAATGATTCTGAGGCATATCAGAGGATTTCAGCTTATTCTCCTATATTGACAAAAACTGCTCAGAGAAGATAGCAGTCATTTTTTTGGGTGTTCTGAAGAAGTGCATATCAGTGTAGCAAAGGAGTAATGATGAAATAAATGATCTGAAGCCAAAATAAGTCCCTTTATCTGTATTATTTCAGAACATATAGCAGCTTTAGTGGTTGATTCAAATCCTGCCTCAGACACTCACTGACTGCATGATTCTGGACAAATAACATCTTTTTGGCTCAATTTCATCATCCACAAAAAAGGAATGATAAAAGCAAGTATTTCTTAGCTGTCTTTGTGTGTATGTGTAAAATGAAATAATATTTATAATAGATTTTGCAAACATTAGAGCAATTTATATTTTGAATAAATTATTGTCATTATTATAAAAGTCATTTTACCTCTAATTTGTAAGATGCCACATTCACTTTTTTTTTAACAGTATGACCTGGAAGTGTTTCAGATACACTGAAAAATTTTTAAGAGCCTTAGTTGGTTCTATAGATTGTTCTCATTAATCTCACTAAGTGCAGTTTGGGTATACTTATATGCATGCATCTAATTTGAACATGCACACATTCACATGCACATAAATACATACATACATACATACATATACACTTTCTCAGATGCATATGCATATGTCTATATACATACACAGATACAAAGACATGTGTGTGCATGTATCACACACATGCACACACACATGTCTTTGTGTGTGTGTGTGTATATATATATATATATATATATATACATATAAATGTCACTTGCATCTAGGACATACTTTGTCGGTGTACAAATGTTTCTATCCTTTGTCTGTCTGTCTCTGTCTTTCTCTCTCTGTCTCTCTCTTTCCTTCTGTATCTGTGTGTATGTTTCTCTCTGTCTCCCTGTCTCTATCTCTCTCTGTCTCTGTCTCTGTCTCCTCTCCCTCTCTCTCTCTGTCTCCCTCTCTCTTTCTGTCTCCCTCCCTCTCTCTCTCTCTCTCTCTCTCTCCATATATATATATATATGCAGAT
>JAQQSW010015208.1:0-11938 GCA_028646575.1 Pseudocheirus occidentalis | reverse complement strand
CCATTATCTCTTTCTATTATTCTCTTTGTCCGTCTGTCTGTCTGTCTCTGTCTCTCCCTCCTTCCCTCCCATCCCAGTTTTTTAACCTTTCAGTTTCTTGGAAAATTCCCTAAGATTATAAATTGCAGAGCAGGTATTGATTTGCATTAGGAGAGAGAGTTTCTTAATCTGGGGGCTCCTTATGCCGATGGAACTATAAGTCTAGTTCCTAACTCCCATGTAGGAATAGTTTCATCAGTAATCACTTAAGCCTACTGTGATTTGAATGGGAGGCTTTGTTTTAGAATCAATAGAGAACGACATTGTATGTATTGTCATCAGTTTCTGATATAAGCACCTTATCATGGTCATACAGTGTAGATCCAGATAAAGCCCATTATCCAGTTTTGTTGACTTTCCATTCACGGCACTTGTATTAATAGAGCTCTTTATATTCTCCCCAGAAGCTGATTTTTTCCCAGTCATTAATTTGAGCACTTCTAAATAAAAGGTTTTCCTAGAGGCTGACAGGGGTGTTTGAGTTGGACAGTGGAACCGAGCCCTTTACTTCGCTGGGTTCACACTTGTAAAACTGGAAGAAGGAAGATACCACCCTACAGTTTAAACAGCTAAAGCAAATAGCATATTTAAAGTTCATGGTGTCCAGATGACAGGCTTAACATCAACCTTGTGAGAGGGTTCCAAAAACTTGATGTGCCATCAAAAATGTTTATTTTTTAAAAACCAGGTTTCCCCTTACTTAGCAGGCAATTGTTTATCTGATGTGGCCTCTAGGAACAGATTAGGGGCAGCTTGGCAGTGCAGTTGATAATGCACAGGGCCCAATGTCCAGAAGGCCTGAGTTCAAACCCAGCTCAGACACTTACTAACTATGTGACCCTGGGCAAGTCACTTAACCCGTGTTTGCCTCAATTTCCTCATCTGTAAAATGAGAAACTAATGGCACCTGCCCCTTAAGATTGTTATAAATATTAAAGGAGATGAAATCTGGAAAGCATTGAGCAGAGTGCCTGGCATATCATAAGCACTAAATATTAGCCACTATTCATTATTATTATTTTTGTTACTGTTATTATCAGACATGGCATGTACTATAGAAATGGACCTGAGACAAGACTGAAAAAAAGGTGTAGCCAGTACAGTATCTGAGCCATAATCTTATTTTTTGTTTTTGATTTATGTTCCTTGCATACCTGCTCTAGTTTTAATCATCCCAGAGTGGTAAAGGGAGACAACGTTGTCTCAATATTTGTGGCTATTTCAATTATACACTCTCCTATCAACTACAAACAGACGTATTCGGAAATTTTTTTTCTGGATGAGGTTGCAGTATAATTGCTAAGCCAGATAAATGTCTTTTGAATTTAGCTACTGCTTTAAACTTGTATAACAACATTTAATAGCATTTTTATAAGAGGCCACTGTTAAATCTAACACAATGCTCGAGAGAAGTATTTTTTGGTGTTGGGTCAGTAGAAATATGAAAGGAAAGGGGAAAGGGAAGGAAAAAAAAGGATTAATTAAAAGGCCTACTATGTCTTAGGTGCTGTTCTAAGCACTTTGCAAATATCTCATTTGATCAATATATTTAATTGATAGTAACCTGCCTGCATCTGGAAATAGATTATTCCAAAATAAAATGAAATAGAAATATGATTTTTCACTCAGATTAGAAAAAGGGCTATTTGGGTACTCCATTTTCTAGGAAATTTGTTCAACTTTTAAATACCCAAGGAAAATCCTGAAGGATCAACACCTATATTTCTTTTGGATTTAATTTTATTTTTTCTAAGTGTAATTCATGTAAAAGAGAACTTGCAAAGGGAATTTTTCAAAGAATCTTGCAAAATTATTTAAGGAAGAGCAGACAAAGTTTGGGGGATTGACCTCAAGGTAAAAAAGGGGTGTATAGATGTCAATGAATCAATCATCTGGCATTTGTTAAGAACCTACTATATGACAGAAATTGTGCTGGGCATAGTATGAAAGACAAAAATAAAGTAGTCTCTGCCCTTATGGAGCTTACATTCTAATTCATTAAGTGATTACATTTAATCTTTTTTGTTGTTGTTCAGTCCTGGTTCAGTGTGACACTTCATGATCCCATTTTGGGGATTTTCTTGGCAAAGATACTCTAGCTAGCTTATTTTACAGATTAGGAATTGAGGCAAATGGGGTTGAGTGACTTGCCCCGGGTCATATAGCTAGTGTGTGTTTAATCTTTTAGTTCTGTGTTTATTTTGTGTGCTTCTCATAAATATATTAAACTTTGCATCTTGACTCCTCCCCTTGTCCCCAACTCCCAAGTGGAAACAGAATACTGAATATCTAGTGAAATAGAGAAAAATGTCTTGAGAGCAGTGCCAAGATGAAATGAGGTAGGTAGATTTAATTATATAGTTGTATTTCATTTTTCTGTCCTGGGTCCTTATCTGTTTTCATCTGATAAATAGAAAGCACCAATCAAGGTTTACTTCGGGAACATAAAAATTTGCATTATGTTTATATCTCTGCAGAAACAGAAAAAGTCTCGTGGCTTCTATGGAAATACTCAAGCAAACAAGACGTAGAAATTTGGGTTAGGCATTATTTTATTCAACAAATGCAAAAGACTCATCTGAGTCCCTAAAGAATTAAGACAACTTACCTCCCCTCTCCAGTAAGTCTCCATTCACCCAGGGTCTTACATAATCCTTCATATTTCTAATACTACCTTGGGGTCGAAATTCTATGTTTTCTTCACTGAATCCTCCCTCCTCCTACACTCCTCACTGCTATACCAAACACTCCATGAAGCACTTGAGGTTGCTGGATAGTCATACAGAATCAGAGATTTAAAATGGGAAAGGACCTTAGAGGTCATCTAGTTCAACTTTATATTATAGACTAGGAAATTCAGGTCTCGCAAGGTTAATTGACTTATCCACCATCATACATGTGTAGTAAGTGATAGAAGTAGAATTTGAACTGTATGGTTGGTAACCTTCCTTCCCTTGAGAAGGGCTACATTCTCTAGTAACCTATTTTCTTGTTGTTTAATTCATTAGTCATGTCTGACTCCTTGTAACCCTTTTTGGGATTTTCCTGGCAAAGATTCTGGAGTGGCTTACCATTTTCTTCTCCAGTTCATTTTACAGGTGAGGAAACTGAGTCAAAGAAGGGTTGAGTGACTTGCCCAGGGTCACACAGCTAGTAAATGCCTGAGGCTGGATTTGAACTCAGGTCCTCCTGACTCCAGGGATGGTACTCTATTCACTATGCCACTTACCTGCCTCCCTAAAACTTATGAGAAGTTATATAAATTACAGAGCTACCTAGAGTTGAAATTCCTCTGTAGGGAGAAAACTCATTATATTGTAAGCTCCTCAAAGTCAGGGATTATCTTTTTGCTTTTCTTTGTATCCTTGGTGCTTAGAATGGCTCCTGGCATACAGTGGTGTAATAGTAATGAAATTTGAAGATCCCTTTGTATTGCTAAACTGGCAGGTACTTAGCACCTAATTTCAAACTAAGCCTCTGTTAAAGATACAGAAGGTATTAATTCCTGTTGCTGATGTAATAGCAATTGGCTAAACAGGGAACCCCTGTTGCTGACATGACAGGAAGGGGCTGAACATGGAGGAACAATACTTTATATAAGGGAAAACACTAGCTAGGAAAGTCAGAATTTCCTGGGAGCTTGTGTGGTGGAGCTTCTTTGGAGAACCAGCTGGAACTGCAGAAGACTGAGGAAGCATAACTGTGGTGTCAGTATTTTGTCTGTTTGTGTCTTTGTTAAACCTTGACTTCCCAAGGATAGAGATTGTGAAGGATTTAAGGTGGACTGGACACTGAGCTTCAGTGTGGGACAAGGACTGCACAGAGAGCTGGACAAGGAGCTGGGAGCTGTCTGGTTTTGAACTCAAGGGACAGTTTGGTGAATCCAGGTAGGAGCTGGGACCATGGAAAGGGATCCAGGGAATCTGAGAGCCTACCCCAAGTCAAGCTGAAAGAAGACTTTACTTGGATACTGTGTACTGACTGAGAAGATTGTGATTTACTTGTGACCAAGGGGTGGATGGTCTGTGTATTTTCTGGTGATTGAATAGTGAATGATGACCAAATAGTGACTGATTTGTAACTTAGTGTGCTCCATGAGTGGAGAACTTTGACTTTTGTTTTTTGTGACCCTTAAGGAGGAAAGCCTCCTTAAGAATGAGTGAATGATTGAGTTGATTGAATGATTGAGTTACTAAGTGATTGATTGCCTAAATTATCATACTTTGTTCAAAACTATGTGAGTACTGTGGTGAAAACTATGTGGCCATTTTAGTGATAAATTGTGAATGCTGTATTTTGATTTTCTGTGATAAGTTGTAATATTCTGAATGCTGTATCTTGATTTTCTGTGGATATTTTGCTCTGATTTGTTATTGAATAGAGTGTTCACTATTCTATGTAATCAGAACCTTGCAAGCTATTCACAGCAGCTGTCTGTCCTCTGGAAAGCTGCTTGTGTTTGGCTTTACAAGTGGGTATATAATAAATGCTTATTGACTGACTGCCTTATGGTTCCTAGAGAATCCAGTCCCTTTCTCCTGGCCTGCATAATCCATATAAATAAAAAAGCTAGAGTAAGGCAAAGTGCTTCCTGTTTCATATCATGCCTTTCTCTTTTTGGGCATCAATGGTTACTGTGTATGTGACCCAGATCTCAGAATCACAGGGTCTCTGAACTAGAAGGAATCTCAGAGGCCATCTAAGCCATTGCATACCTGAATAAGAATTTTCTTTACAGCATCCCTGAAAAGAGCTCCACATCCAGTTGTGTTTGTTCCTCCAAAGAATAGGTATGAATCCTTGGATTAAAATTCTGCAAGGGCAGAATAGTGAGAAGTTCTCAAGGATGGAATTGTGAAGACAACAAAACATTACAGTGAGAAGGAAAATTAGTAACATCTAAGGAAGTAAGCATGGGTGCCATCTTAGGTTTTTAAGACATACATGAAAAGTGGAAGTCAGGAGCAGATAGCAATGATTTCAAAAGCATGACACAGTTTAAGAAGAGTAGTCAGCATTACAAAAGACAAGCTCATTGATTTATAGTTTCTGGATTCTATTCTCTTTCCTTACAAAGGGAGCAGAGAGCAACTTTTCCCCTTCTCTATGACTGCAGTGACTTTTCCATTCTCTGTGCTCTTTCCATGACCACTGGTAGTGGTGCAGCAATTATACCTGCCATGTCCTTAAACTATAGCTCAGCTGGACCTAATAATGTAACTGCATCAGGGCAATGGAGTACTTTTTTTTTTTTTTTTACTGTGTCCCTGTTTTTCTTTCTTGGGGATCTAACTTCCCAGATTTAGTTCCAAAGGCAGCAAGGTGGTACCATAGTTATCCAGGACTTGAAAGAGGAACAGCAGTGTTCAAATCCAGCCTCATTTACTAGCTGTGTGACCCTAGATAAGTCACTTAACCATTCTTGGCCATGGTTTCCTCAACTGTCAAATGATGATAAGAGTATGGGAATCAAAAGTGTGTGTGTGTGTGTGTGTGTGTGTGTGTGTGTGTGTGTGTGTGTGTGTGTTTGTGTGTGTGAGTGTGAGATTCAAAAACTTCCTAGGGTCATTGTGAGCTAATGAGATAAAATTGTAAAGTGCTTAACACAGTGCCTGGAATACGTTATAGGTGCTTAATAATTCCTGTTCCCTTCCTATTAGTCATTTTTGTTGTGCTTTTTCTAGTCAAAAGATAATTCTCCTTGACAGAGAAAAAATAGAATCAAACTAAGAGTGTAATAACTTTGTCTTCTTTCTATTGGGGTCATTAGCTGATGCTCTGCTATGTCTGCTAGTGTTCCGGTACCTTCTGACTTGGCCCAGGAAAACCTTGGGGCTCCGCTTTCACCTCTATCCATGATCAACTCTCAGGTAATTCATAAGGTTCCCTAAACAAGACTACAACAACAATGTCAGAATGAAAGCCGCATCCATATTAGCCTTGTTAACAAGGCATTGATCCCAACTAAAAGCTCACTTTGTCAACCAAGATGAATCTCTTATTTGCATTCCAGTCTAACATCTGGCAAATAGCCATTTGCACAGTAGTTTACTACAAGAGTTTTAGCCAAGAGAGCTACCAAAAAGAAGACAAAAGACTGGAATTTGCTTTAAGCCTTTCTGGAGGGGAAGGGGAATTCTGTGATCTCTCAACCTGTTTACTGTGTTTGTCAGTCTGATGTAACACCTATGTATGTACAAAGTGCAAGCTGGAGAGGAGAAAGTGAAAGAAAGGAAGGGAGGCACTTCTGGCCTAAGTCATCATGGAGAGCGAAATACTCCCTACAAGAACAGAAAGGCTTCAAGGGGGAGCAAAGGATTAAAAGAAGCAAAGAGGTAGAAGGGAATTCTTATCCATGTCATGAAGCTTGGGGGGAGAGGGGAAGGTGACACAAGTACAGGAAGTAGAGAGAAGAGTAAAATTCATGTCTGTATAATGGGCAAGAGGTTCTTCCTTTGGGAAGCAGAGCTTGGTTGTCTTTGGGAGGAAGTAGCTTCTTGACTTCCAAGAAATATTGTTGTTGTTCAGTCATGTCTGACTCCTTGTGACCTCGATTAGGATTTTCTTGGCAAAGATACTGAAGTGGCTTTCCATTTCCTTCTCAGGCTCATTTTATAGATGAGGAACAGAGACAAACAGGCTTAAATGACTTCTTCAGTATCTGAGGCCAGATTTGAACCCAGAAAGGTGAGTCTTTCTGACTCAGGCCTCATACTCTATGAACTGGGTCACCTAGCTGCAAGAAATGATAATGTGGTTCTAAAACTGAGCTAATTCAATAAGGGTCAGAGGAAGAAAAGGGGAGTGGTAGCAGTGGGAAGGGAAGCTATTCCTATCTGTTGACATCAGCAATAGAGAAGGACCCTGTTTTTCTAATGTATAGATCTAGGATGTGATAGAAATCACCCCAAAGTGATCAAATCAATACTAGCAACTACTAGTATTCACCATAAGTATACTTATGGTGAGTCTCATGAGGACACATGATGCTGGCCCAGAAATTAAGAAAGAAAAAACAAAACAACAACCCACCTGAGCATGTAATGGGTAGAGGTGGGAATTAGGTGATATTTTCATTGCTCTTTCTGCTTGAAAGGAGTGAATGCAGAAGAGAAATTCAGACATGGGAAGTGAATATTAGGCAAAGAGGATAAAGGGACAATAGTTATAGAGCTGAGAGAGACTTCAGAGGTCAACCTTTTATATAGACAAAGAAACTAAGGTCCAGAGAGGTTTTGGTGACGGGTCTAGGGACATACATAATTAAGTAGCAAAGTCAGGATTTGAACTCCTGCTTTTTAACTCCTAAGCCATCACTCTTTGTACTGTACCATAATGCCTCTTACCTTGATGTCTAAGAATGAGTTTGGGATTGATGTACCACAACTTGAAATATAGGAATAATGGACTTTCTTGTCAAAGGATTGCACTTAATAAGGTTCACTAAAAACATATTTTCCTGCTGTCTTCTGAACCTCATCAAGAGAATTTTAAACTGAAGAGGGGGACCATGGGTATAGGATGCAGTGTATAGCTTCAGATTTTTAAATTAAATTTAATTTTTATAGTTACATTTATTTTATTTTATTTTACTTAATTTTTTTTTACTTTATTTTAAGGAATGGTTTTTTGGGAGCAGTTGAAGGGAGGAATACAATGGGGAATAGAGACGAGATGAAAGCAAAATAGATCTGACAAGTTAGGGTATCAATTAAAATAGAGGAGCAATATTAGACTAAGAAGAGAGGATCAGTGATTCATGAAAGAAAATAGCCAAGGAGAGAACCAGCAGGAAAACTCATTTCTGCAAATATCTATCTATCTATCTATCTATCTATCTATCTATCTATCTATCTATCTGTCTGTCTGTCTGTCTGTCTGTCTGTCTGTCTGTCTGTCTGTCTGTCTCTCTATGCTGTTTTTGAACAGGGTAGGGATTCCTTTTTAAAACAATATTTTATTATTTTCCAATAACATGCAAAAACAATATTTAGCCTTTGCTTTTACAAATTTGATATGCTAGAGATTCTAAAACAAACCAACCAATTTGACCCCATAGATATCTCTGAGACTTGGTGGAATGGAACAATTTCTTGGAAGCCTGACATATAGAAAATCATATACAGTAGCATTAAGAATGATCAATTACAAAGTAACTTCTCAAGCTTTCTCATTTGTGGCATCATGTCTTTGTGAGATTGGGTTTTCAGCAGATGCTGTGATAAACAGCACATACCAAACACAAATTCATGTGGAACAGGAAATGAAGATGGTGGTGTTTTAACTGATTCCATGGTTTGAGAAGTTGTTCAGTGCTTGACAGGCAAACATGTCCCTTTGGTAACTACTCATGTTTATTTAAGAATGGAATGAAAAAAATTATTTCAATTTATGTGTATTATTGTTTAAAATTTCTAAGCCATTAGGACATAAATTCTTATTTTTAGCAACTGTCCTAACTACTTAATAAACAGAACTGTTAGGTTGACTAAAGAATGCCATGAAAAAAATATAGAAGACACTAAGGACACAGTAAACCAAGAAAATTTGGGAACTCCTGGGCTAGATGATTCCTGAAATCTCTTCTAATCCTCATTCTGTGATCTCTTTATCCTGCTACAGACCATCTAGCTAGAAGGCAGAATTAGCTTAAGATCATAGGAGAAAGATCTCCAACCTGTCATGGAAGCATGAGCAATAATGATGGGAGATTTGAACTTTCTTGTCTTTTTGCAAACATTCTCATTCTGCTGGCATCAAAGCAGCTGGTCAATTTGTGACTTGCCTTAGGAATCATTTCATCCCTCAAATGGAAGAAGAAATGATGAGAGGAAATCATATTCTGCAGGGATTCTGACTGAGAAAGAAGCACTGGTTGCTAAAGAAAAAAAATGTTAGGAACCTTGGGGGCAAATGACCAATTACTCCCTCAGAGTTCCTGTTAGAAAGGGAGAGGGAAAGCTTTGCATTGTAGGTCACATACTTTAGCTTTGAAGATAGCAGATTTCAAAGAATTTAGAAAAGAGATGGGTAGAAATCCTTTGGCCTAAAACACATCAACCCCAGAGAAAGTGGAATCATTCAAGAATGAAATTAAAAATTCAAATGGAAGTTGATAAAGTGGAGAAGAGCCAGCAGATATCAACCAAAACGATGAAGGGCCTCAAATGTATGCCCTATGAAGATTGGTTGAAGTAACTTAAGATGTTTAGCCTGGAGAAGGGAAGATTTAGGAGGAAATGATAATTTTTAAAATATTTGAAAAGAGGGATTGTGACAAAGATTAAACTCTTTCTGTGGCAAAACTAGAAACGGTGACTTTAATCTGCAGAGAACTTCCCATATTTGGGCTTAATGTAAGGGAAAACTTTTTTGGGGGGAGGGAGAAGGGACAGTCAGGATTAAGTGACTTGCCCAGAGTCACACAGTAAGTGTCTGAGGCCAGATTTGAACCCAGCTTCTCCTGACTCCAGGGCTGGTGCTCCATCCATTGCACCATATAGCTGCCTCTAAGGGGAAAACTTTTAAACAATTGGAGTTGGGACACCTTTAGAGGCAGTGGTCTCCCTCCATGGGAAATCTTCAACTAAGAGACTGATTGACCACTTACCATGCATGCTAGAGTGAGATTCTTTTTCCTGTTGAGGGTTGTTTTGGAAGGCCAGTGAAATCCCTTCCAACCTGGGGGTTTTGTGATTCCATTATTCTGTGCTTGCTTATTTGTCCCTTTGTCAGAAATGTCAGAAAGGAGAATTTTTTTGTTCAGGTGTGGGTTAGACCTGTAATTCTGCATATGAATTATACACTGAGGGAAGGTACCGTAATAACAACTCACATTTAAATAGCACTTTCCTCACAAAAGCCCTTGGGAAGCAGATAGAGCAGGTATGATTACCATTATTTTATAGATGGTACAATTGAGGGTTAGAGCAGGTAAGTGATTTTTCCGATGTTCACAAAGCTAGTTAATGACAAGAAATGAGAATACAGCTCAGGTTTTCTGATGTCATATCTACTGTTCTTTCCACAATATCACCCTCCTTCTACCTATCCTAAGTATTCACACAGGTCTTTGTGCTTCCTGATGGGTGTCCCTTTTGTCTAGAATGGTATTCCTCTTAATGACCATCCCTTAAAATCTCTGATTTCCTTCAAGACTCAATTTAAGTGTATGATGGATCTGTATGATGCTTTTCCTAGTCCCTTCCAGTTACAAGAAACATATCTCCCTAACCCCTCCATTGGAATATTTTTGCTTTTGCCTTTGATTCTCTATCAGTTCACACATAGTAGACACATAGTGTTTATTGATTGATCTTCGGAATAACCTTCTGCGGTTTATACATATTTTCTGAGTCAAGGTTAAATTCTTTAGTAAAGTAAAATTTAGCAAAATTGAAAAGTTGGTGCATTCCAAAACATGAACTATTTTCTTCTTTCTTTCCCTGCCCTCTCCCCATCACCATCCATGCCTTCTAAGACATGGCCTTTCTACCCCTTAAGTTGCCTGTTGCCCTCTTTCCCATCATCAAAATGTTCAGTATTAAAATTGTGTTGCCCATAGTAGGTGCTCAACAGATAGTTTTCAAATATTTGACCAGTAGATTTGGAGTTAGGACACCAGAGTTGAACTCCTGACTTCGCTGGCACCTGTCTGGGTGGACATGAACAAGACATTTATTTCTTAGAACTTTGATTTCCTCAGCAAAAAAATGAGAGACTCATAGTTAGATGGTTGAGAAGGTTCCTTCTCCCTCCAGATTTTTATTCCATCTATTTCCTGGAAATAATGACCTTGCTAGGTCATTTATTCCCTAGCAAGAATTTTAATCCTCTTTCCCAGGATTTCAATTTTAAGACTTTTAATTTTTCTTTTATTCAAGCATCTTAGTGGAGGGATAAGATTTTGACCATCAATGGGGTGGAAGAATTTTTCCAATGCTCTTAAAATAATCCTGTTGCAAGCATTTTCTATACTACCTACATATAAGAACTGACTCAATTCTAGGGAAACATATATTACTTGAAATCATTTCTTCTATTATAAAGAATATAAGAAATTCCAAGAAACAATGAATGATATAAATTGTGATATTATTAATCTTTCTATTTAATATGATTGATTTTCCAACATGTGAAAATCTGGATTGTTTTGCCTCTTTATAGGTTAGTTCTTTATAGGTTCCAGCAGAGATGGGAAAATGAATGACCCTTTATCCCTAACCAGGATCAGCTAGTGGAGGGCATTTTTCCCTTACTGACTTTGGGCAGTTATGTTTGCATCCTACGGTGCAGGACTTGAAGATTTGGGCTAAATAATAATAATTACCATTAAGTAAGTCTTTCCGTTACAATGGTGGTATTTGGAATTTTCTCACTATGGGGCATCGTCAGTAGCCTGCTTTCTGGTAGTGGGTAGAGCCTGGGCATAGAATATAATAGTAATAGTCATTTACCATTTTTCTAGGCCTCAGTTATCTAATTAGGAAAATGAAGGGGTGGAGATTGGTCTAAATGACCTCTTAGTTTCCAACTCGTAGACTCCATGGTATATAACTTATGAATTCTAATCTCACTACCTCTCCCTCTCTTAATATATTCATATATACTGTAGGGGATGAGGGATGGGAATAAGGTTCATGGTGGAAGAGGAGGGGAGGGGGGAAAAGAACAGGCATTCTTTTTTTTTACATTCTTTTTTTATTTTTATTTTTTATTTTTATTTTTATTTTTTTAAATTTTTATTGACTTGTTTGTTTACTTTTAGGTTACAAGATTCTGTTCCAGAGTCACTTGAGTTATAGATTTTTCTCCCCTTCCTCCCCATTCCCCACCTCACACCCCATGGTGGCATACAATCATGTATAGGATCTGCAAACTCATTCACATTGTACAATAG
>JAQQSW010015207.1:0-11938 GCA_028646575.1 Pseudocheirus occidentalis | reverse complement strand
AAATCATTTTTTCATATTTAAACCAATATAACAATTAAATGTGTTAACTTTTCAGATAAGCACTGTGTTTATGCATATATATGTATGTGTGCATGGGTATGTATAAATGTATGTATACATATATATTCATATGTGCTTATGGACACCCATGTATATATGCATAGCCCTTACATGTGTATATATATGAAAGAAAGACCAAATGGCAGTGTTGAAAATGCAAACACACAACTGTGTGTATGTGTGTGTATATATACTCACATATCTACATACATATGCTTCTCTGTGATAGATCTTACTGCACTCAAAACAGATTTTGAAGGTAAGCCAAAGGAGAGCTAGAATTAATAATAGACCAAGCTCACCTATGTGTGTGCTTGCATACACATGTCAATATATAAACATATCAGTTTACACTGAGACACACACACATGGTCTCTGGTGCTGTGTTTGGTCTTTCTAAGTAGATTCAAACATCTACCTTCCCAAGTTACGTGTCTCACTTTAGAGATCAAGAGAGAATAAGCTTTGTTCAATGGGTTCCATGCCTGTTTTTAGTGGTGTCATGATGTAGACGCTGCAGGTAGGAATAGGGAAGTGTCACAACCTGGGACAGATCCTACCTCTGATGCTGTCTATCTCTGTAACCATAGACAAATTGCTTTACTAAACCTGTTTCTCCATTTGTGAAATGGGCATGATAATCATTGTAGTGAGTCACCTTCTTCTAAGAGTTAATGGGAGGCTCAATTCAATTGCAAAAGGATTCAGTGCTACTTCTGTGTTTGGATCTGCTGTTCATACAAAGCAAAATCCAAATACAACCAGTCCTCCCTTCAAGGTGTTTTCCATTTAACCGGGAGGAGTCATGTGTGGTAAGTGTATTGCAAAATTTAAAGCGGTAAATAGCAGTTGCCACAGAAATAGAACTTCAAAGTTTGTAAAACAATTTTTTACACATATCTAACTTTATAAATTTATTTTGTTACTTTAAGATTTTTTAAAAATTAACTTTTAAAAATTAATACACATTTACTTTATCTTCCTTTTACCTGCTCCCCTTTTGGAAGAAGAAAAGGAAAGAAAAAATTTCTAACCATTACAATAATCATGCACAATAAGGAAAAACAGACTCCCATATTGACAAGGTTCAAATACGTAGACTCACTTCCTTGGAACTGTGGCTGGTCATTTGAATTCATTTATGAACTCTGATACATTATTTATAAATTTTATTAATATTTTGCCTATATATGCACGTGTGCTCCTCTCTACCTAGTTTTTCTTGCAACCTCTGAGGAATATTCAGCCCTGTTTATTATCAAAAAGGAGATTTGTAGAATTTTTAATTCTACAAACTTCAGAAACCCAATTAAAAAGCTTTATATGGCTTCTTGCATTCTAGACACATGAAAGGATGAGCCAAATGGACTTGCTTAAGAGGGTTTACATGAAGAGTCACTAGGAATATGCTTAGCTTAAAAAAGAAAGAAAAGGGAATAAATCTAGGCAGCTGCACTTTTGATTGTCATAGCTGAGAAAGGGTTTTTGGGTCAGGCAAAAGTACAGGAGCACATCTTCTAGGAAAAAAAACAACAAGGTTAAAATGAGTTCTTTTTTGTTGTTGTTGGAGGAGGGCACTAAGGAACAGAGAATCTAGGTAATAAGTAGTGGACCCATAATTCAAGCTTATTTTCTCTAATTCCAGATTCAGTATTTTTCCCCACTAACATTATTTTAAAATAAATTAAGCATTTATCAAGTACTTACAATGTTCTAAGCACTGTGCCAAGTTCATTAATATGATTTCATTTCATCCTCATACATGAGATATAGGTGCCATTATTATGTTCATTCTACACTTCAGGAAACTGAGGCAGAAATGTCTTAAGTGACTCACCCAAGGTCACATGGCTAATCAGTGTCTGAGGCTGCATTTGTCCTCAGGTCTCCCTGATTTTAGGTCCAATGCTCTTTCCACCACATCACTAGCTCTCTTGGAATTGTCTTTTATGGACAGTGTTTTCGATGCAGTAACTTTTTGGAGAATCAGTATTGGAAACTTGAGTGAATCTTGAACTTGGAGTCAAGAAGACCTAGATTCATATCTTCCTTCTGACATCTTACTATGTGACTAAGGGCAGGGCTGGCTTTTACCTCTCTAAAGCCTTAGTTTGCCACTTTGTCAAATAGGGATAGTCCTAAGCACAAATGATAAAAGGGATATTAAATAATTTTTAAATGCTGCTTCTTTTATGGAACCATTCAAGCTGGTTGAGTGTGATATAATTGTAGAACTGATAGGATCCTCAAAAGCCAGCTAGTCATACCCTTTGCATTTAAATATAGTGAAACTAAGGCAGAGGAGGGTAATTAACGTGCCTGAGATCACACTTGTAATGAACATCAGAGGTGGGATTATATCATAAGACTTCTGACTTTGGAGCTGATTTTCTTTTTACTGTACTTGTTGCCTGCCCCCCCCTCCCCCAGATTTGTGGTCAGCAGAGCGGAGAGAATGAAATGCCCAAGAGGACTTTTCTGGGGCAATTAGTACAGCTCTGCATTATCTCCAGATGGGTGTGCGTCTGCAGGTTGATAGAAGGATGTTTGGTGCATATGGAGGAAATCTAGAAACAGTGTGCATTGGACCTCCAAACCACAACTGGTCAGATGTGAAGATATCATCAGGCCACTTTACGTTCAATATGCTCCAAGTAGAATTTAACTGCTAGAGACTAGGTAAAATCTCATTTTTGTCATCATTGTATGCTTAGTACCTTGGACAGTGCCTTCAATATGGCAGGTAATAAATGGCTGAAGAAATGGAGGCCAGGGATGCTAAGTTATGTGATAAAGTAGAGATTTTTGGATGGGTTTTAATGAGGGTAAGTCAAACAATAAGCATTGATTCTGTACTAGGAACCAGAGAATCAGATTTTGAGTTTCTCAAAGGCAGGTGATGTCTTTTGTTTTCTTTTTTTTGTATCCCCAGCACTTGGCACATGGGTGTTACATACTAGGTGCTTAGTAATTGTTATTTACTGACTGCTAGTTACTAGGACATAACATAAATATAAAGAATGACATAATTTCTACTTTCAAGGAACTCACATAATTAAATGTGGCTTCCCTTTTGTTCATTCCCTAAAGGTATGAAAACTTTGGTCTACTGGCTCATAGATTAATAGATATAGAGTGGGAAGGGACTTAAGAGGTCATCTGACCTAATACTGTCATTTTATGGATGAGAAGATTAAGACCAAGAGGGAATGAGTGATTTGTCCAAGGTTATAAAGTAAAATGTGAAAAGTCAGAATCTGAATCCAAGTCCTCTGACTCTAAATGCAGTGTTCTTTACAGACTCTATGCTTACTGGAAACTCTAAATTTATTAGATCATTAGTTCCTTGAGGGCAGAGACTGTCTTTCTTTTTTCTATTTTGTATAACTTGTCCTTAGCACCGTGTCTGACACATAGTAGGCACTTAATAAATGTTTATTGGATTTATTGAAAACCACCACTCAAGGCTTATGAGAAAGGGTAATTTATTTGCCTACTACTAAGAATAATTCTAGAAAATTTCTATTTCTTTCCTGTCTGATTATGTTCATCCACTTTGTAAATATCATGTATGTATCAAGTCATTTACATGTTGCCTCCCCAATTGGAATGTAAGATTCTTGAGAGTAAGGACCATTTTTGCCTTTCATTGTATCCCCAGTGGTTAGCACATAATAAGCAATCAATAAATGCTTGTTAACTGACTATCAAGTTACAAGGTACTTAGCTATGGCTTAATACTGGTTGTTGGTGCCTAGGAAGTGTAATTGCAGCTGTGAGAGATGTGGTGGAGGAAATCATTACTCACGCTGAAATTAAATGATAAAAATAAACATAGGACAGGTGGATGTTATCTAAGTGGCTGGAAGAGTCTGGCTTCAGGGACTGAAATCTAAGACCAGATGCTTGGGATTGCTACATATGTTGGCTCTTTCCTTCCTCCACACCATTTTTTCCTTTTCTTTAAAAATAAGAAACGGAATTTAAATATGGAGATATTTAGGAGAGAAAATAAGTCAGGAATCTTTGAGTTCAGGTTACATCTCTGCCACCTGCTAGTGGTGTCATGGGAAACAAAACTATTCAACCTTTTAGTGCCTCAGGCAATTTCTACATCAATGGATTGAGTTGTCTCAAGTGGAGTTCCTCATCCCAGGTAAATGGCAGTACTGTATCAGCGATAGCAACAAAGGTAGGGGGCAGGATGTGGCCTTTGTGAAAAGAGAGTTCTCATTGGATGTCTTCTTTCCCCTACTGAAATATAAGGTCAAGTCTTCTTCTAAGAAAGAAGGGGGAAGGATCTCTTAGGTAGCTTGAAGAGTAAAGGGTTGGAACAGATACCTTCAGGGATATTAATCAGGGAAAAGCAAAAGGAATTCAAATTAAGGCTCTGTTAGTAAAGTGTCTGGAGTATAATTTGAAACTATCATTCTTATAAACTTAGGCATTATTTTATGAAACAAAAACCTAGAAGCCTGGGTAGAGGAGGTCAACTTTAGTGGTCAAGTGGTGAAGAGGGCAGCTTGGGGACATGGTTTATCTTCCTATTAGAATGTAAACTTTCTGTCCTCAAGGAGCTTATAATCCAATGGGAGGAGACTACATACAAACAGACATATACAAAGCAATCTATATACAGGATAATTCAGAAATGATTAAAATATGGAAAGAATAGAATTAAGAAGGGTGAAGGAGGGCTTCCTGTACAAGGTGAGGTTTCAGTTGGGTCTTAATGGAAACCAGGGAGGTCAGTAGTCAGTAGTGAGTAGTCAGAGCAGAGGAGGTGGAACACTCCAGGAATGGGGATCAATCAGGGAGTATACCCAGAGATGTCTTGTTCCTGGAACATCCAGGAGACAAGTGGCACTGGATCAAACATTATATGGTAGGGGTATGTAACGTATAAGAAGAGTGTAAAGGTAGGGAAGGGCTAGGTTTTGAAGGACTTTGAATGCCAAATAGAGGATTTTGTATTTGCACCAGGAACCTGAGTGTGGAGACTTCATGGTTGAACATATACATATTTACACTTCATAGAAATATGAATAATTCATGTGAAATATGAGTTATGTGATTGCTTTTTATTGAGAGATCCAGAATAAATGAGGGAATGAGTGCATTAAAAATAGAAATTAAAAAATGAGCGGTTGTTCCATTCTTGTGTTTTTTTCTATCTGCCTGTTTTGTGGGTACAGTAGTAGCCTCATGGTGGTCCTTGTGGGGTACAACATAGAGACAGCACTGGCCTTGGAGGCAGGAGGGCAAGGTTTCAAATTATACTTTAGGGACTTAGTAACTATGTGACACTGGGCAAGTCATTTACCTCCTCTAAACCTTAATTTCATTCACTTTCCCTTTTGCCTAATTAGCTCTCTAGATCTAATTTTCCCCAACAGCTGTTCCAAATCTTCCTTTTTTCTTTGTGCCATCTACAAACCCCTCCCCCTTTTGTTTTATCAAAGGGTTTTGCCTCATATTTCACTGAAAAATGCAGCCCTCCAATGAGAACTCTCACTTCTCCCCAATCCCAAACTTCAGATCAGTTTCACCTCATCTCCCATCTTCTCTCTGGAGCCAATCTTAGAGGATGTGGGCACCCTTGTCTTGGCTGGAGTCAATTTCTTTACTTACGTCTTCGACCATATCCTGTCCCCTCTCCTCCATGAATGTGTCCCTTCAAGTTTTTGTTCTCTCCAAATATTCAACCTTTCCTTATCCACTGTCTCCATAAAAACAAAAGTTGCAACAATGACAAAATGTTCACCAGACCCTACAGTTCTCAGAAGCCCTTATACTATATCATGCTTCTCTTTCTTATTTGCTGTACTCTCAAGGTGGAGATGGCAGTTGCAAGTTGCAAGTGTGGTACTACAACTCAAGAGAGAGAAGAGAACTACATATTCTAGGTGGTAGAGTCGATAGAGCATTGAAGTCAGAGTCTGAAAATCCTGAGTTCAAATCCAGACTCAAGCACGTACTAGTTTTGTGACCCGTGACAAGTCACTTCACCTCTCTATGCCTCAGTCTCCCCACCTGAAAAGTTTGTTGTGAGGATAAAAATGAAAAAAAGTACTTGTAATGTGATGTGCAAATCTTAAAGCACCATATCAATGCTAGTGATAGCGATGAAGATGATGATAAGAATGATAATTAGACTCATGGGGTCTGACAAGAAAGAGAGAGAGATAAAATGCACAGAGATATGAGAAGAAGGCTAAGGACAGAGCCTCAGGTTACATCCTGGCTTAGGGACTGGCATATGGATAATGACCCTGTAAAAGTGTGGTCAGACAGGTATGAAGATTTATAGAGAAGTGATATAAAGATCTAGGAAAAGCTTTCTTTCTTCCTACAAGTTGGACAAGTTTTCTGAATCTCTATTGTAGGATTGTCATTGGTGTCTGATCCCAAATAGGCAGATAGAATGCTCATCTCTCTCCCAAGTTCCACTCCTTCATGACATCCCCTCCCAGGTGCCCAAGGCCATCTAAAATTCAACATGTCCAAAACAGAACTCATCTTTTCATTTAAATCCAGTCTTCCTCCTAAATTCTGTATTTTTGTCAGAGATAATAGTGCCATCCTTCCAGTCACTTTGGTTAGCATTCTAGGACTCATCCTCAACTCCTGTCACTCATCCTTCATATCCAAGTATATTTTGACTTCATTGATTCTATCTCTCTCACATTCTCTTCCTTGTATTCACACAATTCCAGTCTTTCCTCACCTCTTACCCGATATATGATAGTAGCCTCTTAATTAGTTGCCCAGCATTCTGTTCTTTTTTCCTTTTTCCATGAATTCCCCACACAACTTCCGAAGTGATCTTCTCAAAGTTCAGGTCTGACCTTGGCCTGCTCAAGAAACTCCAATGGCTTCTCCGTTGCCTTTAGTAGGAAATACAAATTCCTCTATTTGACATTTGGAAGTAAGGATAGTTACTCTCTTTCTTTAGCACTTTTATGATTTAGTCATACTGGAACACTTTAAGTTCTTCATAGTCTCCATTCAGACTCCTGTTTCCATGCCTTTGTGATGGCTTTGTTCCAGTCCTACCTTGCTATTATCTCCCTACAAGCCTCCTTTGAAATGTTACATCTTTATAGACCTTTGCTCACTTCCCCAGTTTTTAGTGTCCTCAACACCATATATTTGTTGTGGGTATATCCTGTTTTTATCCACAAATGGGGTTCCTTTCCAACAAAAGAGGGTCTTTTTGAGGGCAGAGACTATTTCATTTTTTACTTTTGTATTCTCATTATTTACAAAGTGCTTGCCACGTAGTAGGTATTTAATAAATACATACTGATTAATTATTTTCCACAGTGGCAAAATTGGGGTAATATATCACCTCCCTTATAGAAAGGGCCATTATAAAGATTAAAACCAATAATATCTGTAAAGTGTTTTGCAGAACTCAGATATTATTATTCTTTCAATTCCTATGCCTTGATTCATGCAGGGAGAATTCTTTTTTTTTAATTTCCTTCGATTCTTTCCTTCAATATAACTTTTTTTTAAAAAGAAGCACATAACAAAATGTAGAAAAATGCTATTCTAAACCATCTAATGCTTTATTACACAGGAGTGATCTCTTCTATTATTATTCGAAACTTTCACTAAATCACCAGTTTCTATTAGGACATATACTTAGGAAGATTTGATGGTGATGATATTTAGAATATGAATAAATGAACAAATGAATGAAAGATAGTTTTTAAGTTCTTGCTGGGTGCTACACCAGGATGAGCTTTGGAAACATAGGCATAAAAGTGAAGATAGCCCTGGCCCTCATGGAACCTTCATGCACATGGAGGAGACTGTATTCATGGAGGAGTGTGGCTCAGGGAAGTGTGAAGCAGGAATAATAAGACCAATAGTTCCTACCACATTAGCATCAAATACAGTGATGTACTGAATATATTTTGCACAACTTTAAATACTCCATCCATGGAAACTATCACTATTACCTAAGAGAGGGCAGAGTTGGGAAGAGTTGGGGATAGTGAGTGAAGCCATAGGGGAATTGTTTTGCATATTCTCTGTCATAGAAATGGTGATTCATATTTGATTAGGATTCCAGAGTTGGAAAATAGGGAGGTGAGATATGGTAAGGTTCTGTGATCAGGAAGATGGAGAACTATGTAGGGTGGTGGAGAGAAGATGGCCAGAGGGTAAATTGAAACATGTCACAGCCTGGATTAATAAAAAAACAAATCTTGTGAGGCATAGATTCTCAATATTGAGGGCAGGGAGTGAGGAAGGACAGGGCAAGAGTTCTAGAACTGAGAGGTTTTAACCTTCCAGGTAGGGATCAGGTGTAGAGGCGGCAGATGGTGAGAAGATGGCCTAAGGGTAATGACAGATCATTGAGATCAAGCTAGTCCCACTTCATTATTTTATATATGAGAAAATGGAGACCCAGAGATGTTAAGTGATTTGTGAAAGGTCACACAGGTAATAGGAAAGCATAAAGTTGCATTTAAACCCAGATCCTCTATGCCTTTACCCCCAACCCCATTTCACACCATGTTATCATGCATTTAAGAGAAGAAACTGCTTTATGTGGAACCTAATACTTGATTTTTTTTTACAATCTTGGCTGGTTATTGCCAAGACTGCTAATATTTTATTTCATCATCATAAAAAAGTATGTCTCAATCCCCTCTCTGACTGTGTTCTCTTTCAAGGGCAATAAAATATCAGATGTGATGATGTATGTAAATGTGTTGAATGATTTGCACATGAAGGCCGATTTGAAAATTACTTCAAGAAACTTGGCTTGGGTTCATTTTGAAAGAATTCTAACATCCAGCCTTGCAAATCTGGAGTCCAGAAAAATTAAAACACTAGGTGAACCCTCTAAAAGAGAAGAAGGGAAAGAAAAAAAATCCAGAGAAACCAAGGGTTACTTCAATCTGTATTTTTATTTCTGACAATGACTGGCCCATAGTAGGAACTCAGTAAGTGTTTGTTCATTAAACTATTATTGATTCATTTATTTTTTCAAAATATAGCTCTGCCTTAGTGAAATGAGTTCCTTAGTTAAGGAACATTTTTTTAAAAAATGGAACTTTTACCCAAATTATTTTTCCTAAATCTAATTGTATCTTTCCCACCTCCTTCTCCTATCATAACCTAACCTCCTGCCCCTTCCCCCTCAAAAAGCATTCTAAGAATTGTCTTGGTGGCAAGTCTAACATTTAATATTCTTCTATTTTTCCCAAAAGGAATCTAAAACTCTACAGAGATATCTTGGTTTTTGACTGGAAACATGAGACAAAGTGTCTTTCAAATGTGTCTATAGAACAACAATCTGAATCTTCCCCCTTTCCTCCAAGATAACTGTGTTATCTATTAGATAATCATAATAGTTTTCATGGATAGAGTATTTTAAATTTTGCAAAATATATTCTATACATCACTGTATTTATGCTAATGTGGTAGGAATTATTGGTCTTATTATCCCCATTTTATGGATAAGGAAAAGGAAGCCAAGAACGCTTACATGATTTGTCCAAGATCACACAAGAAATACACCTCTGAGGCAAGACTTGAACAAGGTCTTCCTGGTGTACTAGCCACTCTACCACACTTAATAAGTATTAGAGAACCTAAATCTAATTCCTTTTTTTCACCTTTTCAGAGATTTTTTTTATACTTGGAATCTATACATTTTTATTTCTATATACTAGATTAAATAAATAATCTAAGCCACATTCTTTGAAATGATTTGAAAATCCTGGTTCTTGTTAACTGCTAGGCAGGATTTATTAAGATAGAAATCTCTAAGAAATCACATGATCATAGACTCCAGGCTGAAAGGAACATTAGAGAACAACAAGTCCAATCCTCTGATTTTATAGATGAGGAAACAGGGGACCAATGATACTAAGACTTGATCAGGGTGACACAGGTAGTTTGCCTCTTAGATGGGATTTGAAATACAGTTTTCCTGACTCTAAACCAAGGAACCATGCCACCATTTTATTTATTTGCCTTCTTGTGGCTCTCGGGACTTCCCTTCTTTTTCCCTTCCCCTTTTATGTGTAGCACAAAAACCACACCACATCTCCCATTTTATTGACAAAATCAAGCTGAGAGTTGTGAAAATGATTTTCGGACAGTCAGATCCCAGCTCTGCCATGAACAAGGTTGGTCTCTTCCATATTTCAGACGTAGGAGCCCCTCCCCCAACCACCCACTATTATAAATGCAGCAAGTCACAGTGAGAAAAGCAAAGTTGGATCATTTCTAGAAGCTAATGACATTTCCATTAAGTTCTGGAACTGTGGTGGGAGGTGAGGAGTACCTTGTCAAGATCATGAGATACCTTGCAATTCCCCACCAGGTTTGCTTGTTTCAATGATCAAAAGGTACCCATCTCATAGCCCTTTTCCACTTATCTTACTATGGTTTTTACCAGTGGGATTTAGCAAATAACTGCATTATTTTAAAATCTGTGATCCAATCTCTTTCCTCATGTGATGTTAGTTTCCCCATCTGTAAATTCATGGGAGTAGTCTGGATGAATGTGTGTGTGCATATATATATATATATATATATATTTAATAACAATTTTTCCTTTCCTTCTCACTCATTCTCCCCAATTGAAAAATAATAACAAAAATAAAATAAAGCCCTTATAACAACCTGGTAGATTTAGTCATAACTATATGTCATATATCGAAGTCTTAGGTGAAGCAAAGTCCCTCACTGGACACATACAAAAGGTGTCTCATTCATTATTTCTGCATAAGGAAGTGGGTGGCATTCTTCATCTTTTGTCCTCTGGACTTATAATCTGTCATTGCATTGATCAGAATTCTAAAGTCTTTCTTAATGGAGCCACCTAAAATAAGTCCATTGTTTAATTGCCCCAAAGGAGAGAAGACTCTTTAATATTAATGAGGAATTATGATAGTTCTATATTTTATTTAATAGGTGCAGTTGTGCATTTGTTACTCCATAAAGTAGAATCTTCATGATGAATAAAATCTTAGCCATTCAAAGTAAAGGAGTCATCTAGGGCACCTTTTAATACATTAGTTCTTCCATGAAACTAACCTCTATCTTGGAAAGTCAGGAGGGAATGTTAATTTCTCTACTGTGTTAATTTCAGCCCCATGTGAACTCATAACATTCATGAATAAGCCTTAAGAAATAAAATTAGGTTTATTCCTTGAAGTTTGTTCCCTTGAAATATCAACATTTACCTTTTAAAAATGGAGGTACTTTTTGTAGTGGCAAAGATTTGGAGATGGGGGGGATGTCCATCAATTGGAGAATGACTGAACAAGTATGTGAGTACAATGGAAATGCTATTGTGTCATATAAAATGATAAAAGGCATGGTTTCAGAAAAATCTAGAAAGACATACAAACTGATGCAAAATGAAATGAGCAAAATCAGTAGAACAAATTGTGTAATAACAGTAATGATGTAAAGGTAATCAACTGTGAAAGACTTAAAAACTATGATCAAGCCAATGACCAAACACAATTACCAAAGGTTCATGATGAAACATTCCATTTCCAGATAAAGAAGTAAGTAATGGACTCAGAGTGAAGATTGAAGCATATTTTCTTCTCTTTCTATTTAGAAATGGTTAATTAGGAATTTTTGTTTTGCATGACTGTACATATTTCTAATAGGTTTTACTTATTTTTTTGTTCAGTTAGTGGAGAAAAGGAAGCAGAATGGTTACAATTTGGAAGAGAAAATGGGAAAATTTTTAAAATTAAAAAAAAGTTTGGAAAACTAAACTCACACTTGGAATATTAGTTAAAATGTGGTATATCCAAATCCTCTAGGCAAAGGTGAAAAACAACCCCACTCATCAGACAGCTCCAAGTTTAACAGCATTATTCTTTTTTTT
>JAQQSW010015206.1:0-11938 GCA_028646575.1 Pseudocheirus occidentalis | reverse complement strand
AGGCTGCCAAGAGAAAACCATTTAAATACTGCAGAAGCACTATCAGGATAACCCAGGATCTGGAAGCTTCTACCCTGAGGGATAGAAGGGCCTGGAATATGATATTTCAAAGATTAAGGGAGCTGGGATTAAAACCAAGAATCAACCATGCAGCACAATTGAGCATATTATTCCAGGGAAAAATATGGTCATTCAATGAGGTGGAGGACTTTCAAGCATTCTTGCTGAAAATACCAGAATTTAACAGGAAATTTGACAATCAAACACAAGAAGCATGAGAAGGTAAAAATGGAAAAGAAATCATAAGGAACTTATCAAATTTGAATTATTTATATGCCAATATGGAAAAACAATAATAGTAACTTATGAAGCTTTTCTTAGTATGAGGATAGGGGAAGGGAATACAAATGTATATATAAGTATACTTACATATATGTCTTAATAGGAGGCTACACATGCATATGAATACAAATCTGAGCATGTGTGTATATGTGTATATAGAGGGTATAGGAAGAATTGAAATGAACTGGTGATGTTTTAAAAGATGAAATTCTGAGGTGGGGGAGGACTAGAATGAGAGGAGACAGGGAGAGACAAAGTGGGGTTAATCATCCCATATAGAAGAGGCAAGGCATAGCTGTTAAAACTTTACTTTCAATTACTCTCATTGAATCTTGCTTAGGGAAGAAATGACATAAATGCTAAACTGGGCATCATGACACACAGGAGAATAGGGGGCATAGGGAAGAGATGGGGGATGTTGGAGGGGAGGGCAGTGTCTGGGAGAAGGATGCTGGAAGATCACACTTCAGGAAAGGGACAGCGACTGGGTAGAGAATAGAACAAAGGGGGTAGAGATAGGAAGGAGGGACATATGATCACTGTCACAATATGTCCACAATGAAGATGTCCTGTATTATCACACATCCACAGCCTGTATTGAATTGATTGTCCTTCCATTGGGGGTGGGTGACAACAGAGGAATCGAAAGAATCTAGAATTTAAAGCTCTGCAATACCAGTAACTAGGAATTAAGATATGCAGGGTCTGGGGTAGGGAGACACTCCCTGCCCTACCAGAAAGTACGAGAGCAGATCAGGGCAGGGGCTTTACACTGGGATTACTGTTTTAGTATTGGGGTAGGGGAAAGATGAGGAGAAAATTTGTAATTCAAAAATCTCATGAAAATGAATGATATAAACAAGAAACAAATGAAATGTATTTAAAAAAAGAAATGTAGGCTGGGAATATTTATAGAAATTTGTAGATAGATAACTGTTCATATATATATATATGTATACACACACATATACACATACATATACATATACACATATATGCATATAGGCACCTATTTGTAAACATATCAATATTTTAATTATTTTGAAGAAAATATAACAAGAATATTATTGGTCAGGGCATAATGATACATAAATTAACAAATCTGAGGAAAAAATGTTGTTTTTTTTCTAATGAAACTCATTTAAAAAAATAAAACTCCTTGTCTATCTTTGACGTCTTTCTGGAACATTAAAAGTTATATTTTTAAACACTGTTCTCTAAAGTGAAATTCAGCCTACTTTTGAATATCAACCCAAATACTCCTATTCAGCTATCACTTTATCCCTTGACTGGATTTCTGAAGTTTGGAGGTTAAAGCAGCCTGTACCTTGACTTCTTTATGTAGATTTCTTAAACACCATTTTCTTTTTCACGAGGAACATTTGGAGATAGAAGTAAGTATTTTCCCCCCAAGGAATAAGAATTACCCTCTGTTCTTTAGAATCATTGAACAGTGATAATTTTAAACTTCTTATCAGTATATGAAGGTGGGTGTTCTTTGGTGTTCAAGAATGTAGCATAAAAATATGAAAATTAAATACATAAATATCTCTTAAAGTAATAAATTGATGAAAATTTAACAGAAATACATAATTGCAAATATTTTATGAAATAAATCATTAACATACTCATGAATTGGCCTGGATATGGCCATGCCTCCAAACCAAGGTTCCATTGTACTGAAAAAAAACAACACCTCACAATCTTTATATTATCTTCTTTTTTCCATGATAGTGTCTTATAATTTTTTTCCACTTGCTTGTAAAAATAGCTTACAACACTCTTTTCTGTAAAGTTTGAATTCCAAATTTTTCTCCCTCTTTCTTTACTCCACCTCAAGACAGTAAGCATGCTTTGATCCTTTTTGTCCCCTAAAAAGGAATCTAAAGTTGGATGGCTGTGCTTGCTTTACTTCCTCTCTTTGTTCATCTTGCTAGCCAATGCGAGACTTTTGAGCTCTTTGCCACACTAAAGTTCTGCTATCAGAGGGGAGAGCTTTCTCCAAAATTGCTGGGGGTTTTGCATCTGCCAGAGCTATTAAGAGGATGCCATCTCTACAGCCCGTATAAGCTTTGGCTCACTAGTCATACACCTCAGAACCACCACCCAAGACTATGATCCTTGCTTTATTAAGGCAAAAGCACTTAGCCTCTGAATGGTTTCTTGGCCGCTCTTAGGTCTGCAGACCAGGACCTCTGAAGCAGCCATGTGGTGGTGACTGAAGGGCCACTTCTACTGCCTTTTGCTCTGGGAGCAGAGACCAGACCACACTCTGTCCCGAGCTAATTTAGCAGGGTTTCACTCTGTGTTTGGCATTTTGCATTGATGATTCTGGAAACTGCTATAGCTCCTGGCCATCCAGTCTCCTGAATGCTCTAGCTATGGCTGGTCTGGGCTGCCCTGGGGCTAAAAGTGGGGACTTGTTCCAAGAATGGGTTTGTCTTCCAGTGTGCTGCTGTGAACCCTTCCTGTCCTCATGCTGGGCTGTCTTCAGGGGGAGATTTGCTTCTCTCTGACATTTTGCAGGTTCTGTATGTCTAAAATTTGTTTTGAGTAATATTTTATAGGTATTTTAGGTGCTTATGTGGGGAACCACAGAGGTTTCCTCATTCTATGCTGCCATCTTAACCCCCCCCCCCCATTCTTTCAACAATGATTATTGGATTCTGGGAGATCATTATCACCACCACCAATTCTATCCATAAATGAATTCACTCATATATAGGAACATCTATATGAATAAGTATTAATATATAGGAACAAATGATACTATTAAGTAGATCTAAACAAATGAAAAAATAGATGCCAATGTGAAATATCTCATTGGAAAAACTGCTTAAATAGATCCAGGAAAGATGATTTTAAAAAATTGTTGGACTATCTGAAAACCACGATCAAAAAGAGAACCTGGAAATCATCTTTCAAAAATTCTCAAGGAAAATTGCCCCGGTATTTTAGAACCAGAGGGGAAAATAGAACTTGAAAGAATTCACCAATCACCTCTTGGAAAAGATCCCAAAAAGAAAACTCCTAGGAATATTATAGCCAAGTTCTAGAGTATACACACACACACACACACACACAAACACACACACATATGTCTTTAAAGGAGGGTATATATGCATATGAATACATATGTGAGTGTGAGTATATATATGTGTCCAGGTATATATAGACAGAAGGCACAGGATCAATTGAATAGGAAGGGATGATACTTAAAAGTTGTAATTGAGAGGTGAGAGAGGAATATAATGAGAGGAGATGGGGAGAGACAGAATTGGGTAAATTATCTCATATAGAAGAGGCAAGGGATAACTGTAATTATAGAGGGGAATAACAGGAAGACAAAAGGGAATGGGTCTACCTTACTCTCATTGAATTTGGCTTAGGGAGGGAATGACATACACTCTGAAAAGAGTATCTGAGGAATCACAGGATATTAGGGTGAAGGGGATGAGAGGGGGGATGATGGATGGGAGGCAGATTGGGGGGGAGAGTAGTTAGAGGCATACACTTTTGTAAAGGGACAGGACCAAAGTAGAGAATACAACAAAAGAATAGAACGAGGGGGAGATAGGATGAAGAGAAATATAGTCAGTCTTTCACAATATATCCACTATATAAATACTTTAAATAACTACACATGTACTACCTATATTGAATTGCTTGTCTTCTCAGTAAGGGTGGGAAATGAGGGAGGAAGGGAAAGAATCTGGGATTTAAAGTTTTAAATAATTTTTAAAAAATTATTATTATTATTAACATTCTACTAACAAATATGATATACAGGCACTGTGGTATGGAGATCCATCTTGTTCTATCAGAAAGTCAGAGGGGAATGGGAGAGGATATAGGAGAGAGCAGATTAGGGGAGGTGTTATTCAGTGTGATTGCTCTTTTGGGGTAGTTGGTAGGGGAAAAGTGGGTAGAAAATGTTTATCTCAGTATCTTCTGGAAATGAATGATGTAAACTGAAAATAAACTCAACAGTTAATTTTAAAAAAATATTATGTCATAGGAACTTTTACATAAGAAAAATAGTATTATTTACTTATATCAGGCACCAAGTGATATTCAAATGAAGTTCCTTTCTATAACTATTGCCATCCCTTTCCTACATTATTTTGTTCACGGGGAGGTATGAAAAAGGAAACTAATTGCAACAAGTTGTTCAAACAATTCTAGTAAATATAACAGAATAAATTACTTTTTGAGAGTTCATTGTAAATCAGCTATTGAATTTTTTGACTTTTAACTGAAAAAAGACATATCTATTAGGATAGCAAGTCACTTTATTATAAATTCCTTTTAGAGCATGAAAACTGTGAATTCCTAATTTAAAGGCTAATTATAATCATGAATGAGGTATTAAAAATCATCAATAAAATATCTCATGCTTTATTATCATAATTAATAAAAAATTTAAATCTAAAAATATAGGTTGACAAAGTAAAAGGAGAGCAATCAAGATGTGAGGAAATATTCTATTTGCCTTATGTAATCCTACCATCCTAAAATGCTAGACAATTATCCTCTTACAACACAACTAATTAGGTTAGTATTCTAGTTATTGTTATAAAACTATTTCTATGATACTGAGAAACAAATGGTGCAGCATGAGGCTGTAATTTGGTACTACTTGAATCCATAGTAATGTTTAGTTTGATGCAGAGGGAAGCAGAGTGATTTTGCAATTTGAAACCATTAAATTGCAAGATATACCAGAGGGAAAAAAATCAGAAAAGGCTTTATCAACTTTGATAAAAATGCTTTAGTATAGATTACATGGATCACAAAAGCAGGCAAAAAAGCTTATAAAAGGAATTGAAGATATTAATACTTTTATAATGACAAAATATTAACTCATTTAAAAATACAGACACAGAATTAATCACCTTTAAGCAGATAATTTATACCACATTTTCTCAATGGTATCATAGAATATATTACCAGTTACATGAAAATCATTAAACCAAAAATAAAATAATTAAACAAAAAAGATGCCTTTCCCTAATTCAAGAAAAAATTAAATGAGACACATTTTTTTAGGAATTATTAAAGCTCAAGAGAAAAAAATACTTAAAGTAGTAAAAAACATTGTTTAATATAAAGTCAGGAAATTATACTTAATAATAAAATAGACATAAAAAATGAAGTCTAAATGGTTTGAATAGGGAAGTAATATTCCAGGACTAGAATTTTTCAATAGCTTTTTTACTATGACAAAAATATGTCTTGAATATCATATTTCATATTATAAACTTAAGTAGAAGACCAACTGTATCAAGTCACTGTGATTCAAGAAAACTGACATGTGCTATAACCATGATTAGTGAAAATATTTTCTCACAAAATTTGACAGAAAGTTTAACTTGCTTTTTTTTTAGAATCTGAACACAACAGTACACAGTACAGGATGCTACCATGATAAGAATTAGGTGAGGGAAAGCAGATCTTGCAAGGAATGATCCTAAGCATAGGCAAAAGTACCACTATGGCAAGAGAGACTTGAAAGTGTTATTGAAAAGCTATACAAAGGACACTGAAAGCATTGGTCAATAAAAGAAGGAGGGAAATCTGTCATTTTGTCAATTAAAGGCAATGATAAAAACATGTGGAAAGGAAATCAGAAAGCTCAAGTTTATCCAAAATTTTAGAATGAGTGATTAAAATGAACATTTCAATATTAATTTAAATCTTACTACTTTTGTATAAGGAAGGTAATCAGGAACACCAGAGAACTAAAAGAAAGGCAGGATCATCAAAGTTCATTCAAAAGGATTGAGAGCATAAATCACAAGGAGAGAAATTACTTGAGAAACATATTGAATAATTTCAAAATTCATTGGAAGAATAGACCAATATGTAGCTGGTATGTTAAGTAGAAAACCTGGGCACTTTATTTCCTATTTAACAGAAACAAAAAAAAACTATTTGGAAATTCAAAAACACAATTACATGATAAATTTCTCCCAATAATTTCAAGCATAAATCATAAAATTAAGGACACAAGGAGTCAAAATTCTACAGAGAACAAAATGAATAATTGATCTTTATTCAGAAATTTTACAACAGATAGTTTGGAGGAAAAAAGATTAAGGATGATGAAAATGTCTGTTCAACTGTATGATCTAAAAATCATTGTACAACAAAAACAATAAATGAGATGGAGAAAAAAAGGGTCTATATAATATAAATAATAATAGAAGTTATGTCAATGAAAGTAGTTGAATGAACTTTTTTTGACAAAGTAATGGTGCTGAAAAATTTTCATAATTATCTGTTGAGATACTACACATAATGAGATATAATCACATGGATTACTAACAAGATACTTCACTAGTATCATCGCTGATGTAAGTTTGATTCCATCTTAACAGAAAATATCACATAATGCAAAAAAACCCTATTAGAACATTATTAATCCCTCCAAATAAAAATAATAAATTTGTTTACTAAATATTCACAATACACATAATCTATAAGCACACACGTATCTATTTAGTATATGCATGTGACATACATGTATCACACACATGCAAACCATAATTACATGTGTGCATACATGAATATATTTGCATATGCAAATGTGTACATATAGAATATATGTATATAACATAGAATGTGTGTATTGTGCACTACTGCATGTAATCCACAGAATTTCTAAGATTCAAGAATAGAATAAAAAACGCATCCATTGTCAAATTCCATATTAATTTGATCAATAATGTGTCTACAAATAACTATAGAAAAATGAATATTTGTAAAGGTAAAGGAAGACAATTCAAGATCAGGTCCCCATAAAGAGAAATTAAAGATGGTTTATCCTTCAGGATTCCGAATTAGTGATGAATGAAGATTATGTTTTTAGGCATATTTTTAAAATATGTTTCATTAAATATTTTAATTATGTGTGAAATAGCTTGCAATATTTTTAAATAGCTCCACAATCTCCCTCTTTTCCTTCTCCCATCCTTGAGAAAGTATGTAGTTTGATTTCAGTTATACATGTGAAATTATGCAAAATATATTCCCATATTAGCCATCTTGCAAAAGAAAACACAAAATTAAAACAATAAAAATTAAGACAGAGAAAACTGTATGCTTCAATCTGCATTCATAGTTTATCTATTCTGTCTCTAGAGGAGAATGAAATTTTTATCATGATTTCTTTGGAATTGTATTTGATCATTTTCTTGACTGGTGTTGCTAAATATTTGACTATTGATAGCCCTTACAATATTGTTGTTACTGTGTATCATGTTCTCCTGGTTCTACTCACTTTATTTTTCATCAGTTCAAATAAATATTCCTATGTTTCTCTTAAATAATCTGTAAGCATGAGCAAAGGGAGATTTTGTTTGTCTATTTTTTTGTGGTTTTTTTTAGTTCAGTTTCCTTATTTCTGACTAAATTGTAAACATTTGAAGAATTAATCTCCTTTGAACTCTGACAGTCAGGGTCTAAGTTTTTGTTATATATATTCTGTGAAGTTAGCATTTTGCTTTGGGGGTTTGTTCATTAGAAGGATCTTTTGATTTCCTTGTCGAGACTCTGAAAGGTCATTTGTTCAGACCCCCCCATCCCCCAACTTATCTGATTTCTATGTTCTCTTGTTGGAGTGATGTATGTAAAGTCTATGAAAATATTCCTTTACTTGGGAAGCTGGAGACCTGTCTGGTGATCTTTGTGGTAATTTATGTTCTTGTATTTTCTTTACATTCAGTGTGCTGACCTTTCCCATGAACTAGTAAATGCAATTAAAAGTAGGATTGTTAACTCCTTGTTGAGTAGCCTTTCATTTAAAAGCACAACAAAGAACCTATGCTGTCAGGCCATCCTTGATGTGCTAGGGTACTTGAGATTGCACCGTCTTGTTTGTCATTTCTTATGTTACAATAGAATTACCCCAATCATATCTCTTCATATCATCAGTGAAGATTTTGTTCAAAAATGGTAACAATTATGTGACATGCCACATAAATTTAATACTTCAGGAAAATGTGATATACCGTGATATATACATCAGAATTTCATTGATCCATGTGTACTTAGAGACGATGAATCCACACACCAAATAACCATCTATCTATCTATCTATCTATCTATCTATCTATCTATCTATCTATCTATCTATCTATCATCTATCTCTATAAATATATACTGCATAACTTAATCAATAAGCCTAATGGAACTAAAGCATTATCAGAAACCAAAGGACAGGGAACAAACAGGATAAAGAACAGAATACATGTATCCTCCCATCTGATATTAGGGTTATACTGAGTATATTTTCAGTGATCCTGACAAAGCTCAGTTTATAATCTCATAATACTGTCATTCAACTAGGAAAGCATTTTTCCCACTTATGTGAAAATTCATTGGAAAACATTAGTAACAGCTTCTGATATAAACTTGGCTGTGGGTAATAACTTGAACCCACTCACACTACTCACCAGAATGCCTTGTCTTCCTTCCAATTCAACAACTTAAGCGTCCCAGAGGCACTACTAGCCAATGCTGTTCTTTCACCTTTGGATGTAGAGACAGACAGGCTGACCATTCCCAATACTTTGGGACTGGTTCCAAGTGGGGAAAAAATCTAAGGTCATGGGTTAATGAACCTGGACATAAATTTCACGATCAAGGCTAGCAGTTTCAGCTTTGTAGTAGACATTGATACCTGTGGACAGAGGTGTGTGTGCGGGGGGGGGGGGGCACATAAATCTATCTTAGACCCCAGAGTGTGCACTGACCACAAGTGTAGTCTGTTTGGTCCAAAGACTCTGGCCAAGGAAACTGTTCACCTTCCTAGAAAATCCCCACTGACTTGGGATCATCTTGCCACTTCCACAGTATCCAGTATTCCTTCCTGCCTAAGTCAGTGATACCCAAATAGCTATTTACAGACTACATTGGACTGGTCTCTCTCTGCTCCCAAACCCTGTCCTTATCATGTGATGCAGTATTCCCAGCCACTACAGAACCTTAGGTCAAGGTCACAGCCCATGCTGTTTTAATAGCCTGTCCAGTACAGCCCCAATTCTTACCACTTCCCCATTGGCCTGAGTGCTAGACTGTACAAATAAGCGTCCTTCTTTGTGTCTATGCACAATCTTGGGCCACTGGAAGGTGAATGGCAATAATTATGACATCAAAGGCTACCCTGAAGGTTCTTTACAGGTGAAGTCATAATGCTCTTGCATCCCAATGCACTGATTTTTGCTATTTTGTAGAGGTAATTCAGTAGGGAAAGAAGCAATCTTTTCACTTTGGCCTTGCAACTGAAGTCCAACTAATGAAATTAACTCTGGCCTAGACACTGGTATTCATTCTGAAATGGTGGGTTATGTTTAAATGTTTAAATATTTAACAATCAGCAAAAGGGATTTTCAGGGCGTAAGGGAGGTAGGGACAGAGATTTATGTATGTAAGCCTTTAACCTTCAATATTAACACTTTCTGAATTATAGGCAATTAATCAATTTGTAAATCAAGTTTTGATTTCCAAGGAATAAATGTTCATATTGAAAATTTAACAATGAATTCTTGGTTAGAAGTGACTCTAGAACAGCCTTGACCTTTCCCTTTTTTCCTCCTTCCTTCCCTTGAGTGACAATACTCAGAGCAGAAAGGGTAGATGAATGTATTCAGCAATATCATGAGTAGGGACTGAGGTATATAACAATTCCTCAGTCTATCTTGTCCCACCCACCCCCAGGTTACAACACTAAGTTGTCCAAGGATGCTATGTTTACTGTCCCAACTATTCAATCCTCCCAGGCTCCTTAAATCTTCTCCTTTGCTTTAGTTTGCTAACTCACTATTCTCCTAGCACTCATCCAAATTTTAGATTATCTAATTCCACTGGTAGAGAAGAACCAGCTTTGAATTTCCTTGAAAACTTACTAAAGGACTATGGGAAAGCCAATTATCTGTCCAGTTAATTAACTACCTCAGTTTCCTGTGGTAAGTGAATAGAGACACGGAGTTCAAATTCTACCTCAGTTACTTCCTAGCTGGACTGACCTCGGACAAGTTCCTTAGCCTGTTTGCCTATTTTTTTTTCATATGTCAAATGTGTATAATAATAGCACTGAGTTTGTGGGATCATCAAATGAGATGATGTGACTAGAAAACTTTAAAAAACCTACACTGTTATATGAATGCTAGGTTTTATTACTACTAAATTAAAGCACTGCTCTCGTTGCCTTAATTATATCTTGTATGTAAGCTCATCTTCTTTTCTTGTCCGTTGTTTGCTTTTGGGGAATGTTCACACTAATTGTTTTTATGAATATAAAACCTTTTAGGTGGAAGTGACCCCTTTATTTAGAGGACCCCTTAAACAGGGATGAAAACAGGTCCTGCCCAAATAAAAACTCCCTTTTTACAAAAGCCTTAAATCTTTCTTGGTTACAGATTAATCAAGTATAGAATGATGCCAAGTGCTTTTGATTTTACAAAGGTAAAACTCTTTTTGCAATGAATAGAAGACAGACTATTTGTCCAAAACTTCTTCCCAATTACACAATTTTGTCTTCTACTTAAATACCAGTATACTTTCTGATTCTTTATAAATTTATGAAGAAGACAAACAGGCTACCAGCAGTCACCATAGTGACACATTGACAGTAGTCTGAGAAAACATTTTTACTTAAGCACCTAATGAATTTGCCTTCTTAACAAAACTACACAATAAAAAAAAGTTCCAGGAATAGAAAAGCAATTCATGATGGTGCACACCTCATTGGGATCTGCATTGGTCAGAGCTCCAGTAAGTGGTTTAGCATAGTGTTTAGAAGTGTTGAACAAATGGATTTTTTCCCCTTACATTGATTTTTGCTTGATGGATTCTGAACTCCTTCAAGTTGTGGTTTTGTATGGCTGAAAGAGAAATCTGGTTGTTTTCCTAATTGGCAGATAAAATCTAAATCTAGATTCAACAGGATCCATTTTCCCTGATAAACTGTATTTGGTATCATGGTGTGGCAGAAGAATGCAGCATGGGAAAATGAAACAATATTGGATTCAGTATCTGATATATTTGTTTCAAATTCCAATTCTACTACTTTCTATATGTTGGCTACATCAACTAACTTCTCTAGGACTCAGATTCCTGATGTTCAAAATAAAGTTTTTGACTGAATAACCTGTATGGTCTCAGCTCTGATTCTGAAAACATACAAAGTAAGAGGGACATTAGGAAAAGGCAAGAGAAAGGTTAAGAAATGCATTTGTAACATCAGAAAAATATGTACTAGCTAAAAGGAAATATGGGTTAGGTTATTATTGAGGCTTCCTACAGATTTCTGGTTATAAAGTCATTAAATATTAAAAATATATATACATATATTTTTAATTTTAAATATTTTATTTGTTTTCCTGTTTACATCATTCATTTTCATTACATTTTTGAATTATAAATTTTCTCCCCGTCCTGCCCCTGCCCCAACCCTAAGAGCAATCCCACTGTAAAGCCCCTCCCCTGCTCTGCTCTCTTACTTTCTGGTAGGGCAGGAAGGGTCTCCCTATCCGAGCCCCTGTATACCTTAATTCCTAGTTGCAGGTATTACCGAACTTTAAATTCTAGATTC
>JAQQSW010015205.1:0-11938 GCA_028646575.1 Pseudocheirus occidentalis | reverse complement strand
GAACATATTAACTCAAATGGCAAAAGAGGCCCAGAAAGCCAATGAGGAGAAGAATGTCTTAAAACGTCAAATTTACCAGATGGAAAAAGAATCTCAAAAGCATTCTGAAGAGAATAATTACTTCAGAATTAGAGTGGAGCAAGTGGAAGCTTATGACTTTATGAGAAACCAAGATAGTATTAAACAAATACAAACAAATGAAAAAATAGAAAGCAATGTGAAATATCTCCTTGAAAAAGCCATGGACCTGGAAAATAGATCCAGGAGAGATAAATTTGAAAATTATTGGTTTACCTGAAAGCCATGACCAAAACAAGAACTTTGAAAAATATGTAACACCGATTCCTATTAAAAACACTGGAAAGCATTGAAATAAAGAGAACTTTCCTGAAATTGATAAGTAGTATCTCTCTAAAACCATCCGCAAGGAAGTAATCAAAACTATCTATAATGATAAGAAAAAAACTGCTCTAAAACACTATTCAGTGGAGAAACACCAATTAAAACAAGTCTGAGATAACAGCTCACACCTATCATATTGACTAATATGAAAGAAATGAAAAACGATAAATGTGGGAAGGGATATGGGACCCATTTGTGAACTGATCCAACCATTCTGGAGTGAAAATTGCAACTGTGTAACAAGGGCTATAAGCCTATTCATACACAGAAATGTCACTACAAGGTCTATATGCCAAAGAGATCCAAATAAAAAGAAATGCACACACACATATACATGCATACATACGCAGATATATATATATATATATATATATATATATATATACATATGTGTGTATATGTTCACAAATGTAGCAGCTCTTTTGTGGTGGCAAAGAATAAGAAATTGGGACCCTCATTTAGAGATAAGATAGGTGACACTCATGGCCAGCTATGCAACACAGTGGATAGAATGCTGAGCTTGGAGTTGGGAAGCTTAATTGCCCTTACTTCCAATCTGAGACACTCATTAGCTCTGTGATCTTGGGAAAACCACTTAATTTATTTTGCCTCAGTTTCCTTATCTGTAAAATGAGCTAGAGAAGGAAATGGCAAGCCCCTCCAGTATTTCTGCCAAGAATCTCCACATAAGTCATGAAGAGTTAAGACATAGCTGAAAAACAACTCAACAACTGAACTGAGACTCAGATAGGGCACATGATTGACCCCAGGTCACACAGGGACTCAGAGGTAGAGCTGGGACTTCACTCAGGTGTCCTGACTCCCAGCCCCTTGTTCTTCCTTTCCCTGGGTCTCTCCCCAAACCTTCCCCCTCAGCCCTCCCAGGCCTTGTGGTGGAGCCCAGTATTCATGTGACTCTCCAGTGCCGGCTGTCCCCTCAGACATCCCTCTGGAGGGTGATATTCACTCTGCTGGAGGTGTGGAGCCCTCAGGCCTTGCAAAGCCAGAGCCCAGCTGGGACCTCAGCTGACTTTCCCCTGCTCTCTGTGAGGGCCCAGGATGCTGGCAACTATAGCTGTGTCTGCTACAGGAGGATAGCTCCATACTAGGTGTCTGAAGCCAGTGAAGTCCTAGAGATCTGGGTGACAGGTGAGCGTGTGTCCAGGTCCACAAGACATAAAATAGAGGTTTGAGACTCAAGTCTGATTGACAACAGAAATCCAGAGAAGACATATTGTTCTCAGCTCTTTTGACATCACCAGGTAGAGGTTGGGGCAAGGTCTGGGTGTCCCTAAGGAAAGAGAGAACAAAGGTGGAAGGATAGACAAGCTCAAGTACTGCTCCAATCTCAAGGGACAATGAGGGAAGGCAGAGAAAACTCCCTGTTTCTACACGGGTCCAGAGAACATCCATGCCTCTCCAGGGAAAAATGTTTGGGGCAAGGAGTGACCAAAGAGTTAAAGGGAGTGAAAGCTGATTATCAGGGATCTCCCAGCTCTTGTTTCATGGCCACACCCACTACAACTGCATAGGACACTTGAGGATCTCTTGTCTTGGTTTGGTTTTCCAGATGCCCTCCCCAAGCCTTCCCTCTCAGCCTGGCCTGCCTCAGAGGTGATATCTCGGACCAACGTGATCCTCCTGTGCCAGGGCCCTCGTGGAGTAGTAACTGCTTTGTACAACAAGAGAAAGGAGAAAATCCTTCCAAGCATGGATAACTTTCAAGATGGAGACAAGTACTTCCTGAGTCATGGTAACCCCCAAGGACTCTGGCAATTACTGCTGCAGCTCCCAGCTTGGTACTAGTGGAAGTGCCTGGACAAAGTGCAGTGAGGCCCTCCAGTTCATTCTCACAGGTGAGAGGAAGAGGAAGAAACTACTAAGACCCACTGGGTCATCCTAATGATTACGCCTTCCCTCAGCCTCTTTAAGGAAATGAAGCCAAGGCCTTGGCTCTGGCCATGAGACACAAAATAAGAGACAACAGTAATTTTGTCATTTTTCTCAATTCTAGTCTTATTGCAAACAAGGCTTTGTGGACTGGGACATGAGGCTTTCCCCCATACTTCCCTGTGACTCATATATCTCTTTCTTGGTTTCTGGGTTTCTCACCCTAATTCCAAGGGATAAGCTCACTCTGAGCAACATTTGTGTCCAACTCTGGTGCCGGTGGCAATGAGTGGCTTTGGAGGGAGATAAGAGAAAAATGGAGGAATGTTAAGGGGCAAGATGAGGGTTCCATAAGAAGGCCCTTCTCTCTCATTATCTCCCTTCACTGTGTTTCCTTATTCATCCCCCTCTGCTTTCTCTTTCTGGCCATCTTCTGCAAGGATTCATTCCTATGAGTAAGAGAGAGTTGTGCACCTCAGTGTCTTGAGCAATAGTGAGGGGCAAGGACTAGGATCTTTATTTCCTCTTTTGATATCTTTCTTTATCTTGCTTCTTTCTTCCCATGTTTCTCTTCACAAGGTCTCTACAAGGAGAGAGCCCAAGGACGTAATCTCACTTCTCATAGTCCCCTCTTCCTTCCTTGCCAAATAACCCTGGACCCTGTGTAATGGAAAGAGTCCCTGGTGTGGAGAGACTGATCCCAGAGCCTCCCAGGGTGGACTGCATCCCTTTGTACTATTTCCTTCCTCTCTCCTTGTCCCAGGTATCTCTGTTGCTGTTGTCTTCCTTGGAGTACCTGCCTCCCCCATCAGCCTGAGGCCCCCAAGAGGAGACTCTGTGTAAAATAAGAGGGGAGAAAAAGGCTTAATAATAATGGGTTAGGGGGATGGAATTGTCAAGGGGAGTCCTAGTCCTGGTTGCTGAGGGAATGATAGAACCTTCACTCTGCCTCAGATACAGAAGTGGCCAAAGAGAGATCAAGGGAAGCATTGGTGAGTTAGCCTAGCCTATCCTGCACACGGAGGGACCTGTTTCATCGTTGACCCCAACCTTTCCTGACAAGCTTCTTGTGTGGAGTTTCTTCCGTATAATTGAAGAAATTAGACTGAAAAGGCATCCATAGCTTTCATCAGACAGGCTGTCAAAGCATTCATGACACACCAACAGATTAAGAATTCTTTTTCCAAAGTCACTCACTGTTCCTTCAACCTTATATTTCTCCTCCAGGTCCCTATGGTTTAAGACATCCATAGAGTGATCTATTCTCTGCTGAATGTTTGAACCTTGAATAAGAGGAAAACTGACCACATGAAGACACCTAGAGGGGCCACCATCAATTCCACTGTGCCCCGGGACTGAGGGTTTGGGCACCTTTCACAGAAGAAATTCTCTCCTGTCATCTCCTCTCTCATTCTGTCTTCTCCCATCTCATCTCCTGCCTTCTCTTTTCCCATCTCTTTTCCTCTTCCTCTTCCCTATTTCTGCTGTTTTTTCTAGTCCATCTTTCCCACGTTTCCATCACTGAGAAGCCATGATGCCTACTCAGGTTTTTATGCAGAGTAAATGTATCCATCTATGACAGTGAGGAACATACAAGATATATACAGAGTAGAAGGGGAACAGTCAACTCAAAAGGAAGGTCACTAGTAATTGTGGTCAATAGGAAACGCCTTCGAAACTAAGTTGAATTGGAGCTGAATTTAAAGAAAAAACACAGGCAAACTAAGAGGCAGATTGGAAGAAGAACATTCCAAGCACAGGGGAAAGGCACCACAGAGGCATGGACTTAGGAAACTCTTTTGTACAAGGACAAAAAAAATTCCATTGTAGCTGTTTCATAGAGTGGAGGGAAATTAATTGAAAGAAGATTAGAAAATATGGAAACCACTGAGGCTCACCCCTTCCCTGTCATAACAAATAATGTAAAAAAATAGAAGATAACGTGAAATATCTTATTAAAAAAAACAGCTGACCTCGAAAGTAGATCCAATAGTATGTTTTTAAAAGTATTGGACTACCTGAAAGCCATGGTTAAAAAAAATTCTAGACATCATCTTTCAAGAAACCATCAGGGAAAACTGCCCTTATATTCTAGAACCAGAGGGTAATATGGAAATTGAAAGAAACCACTGATCACCTCTTGAAAGAGTTTCCTAAAGAAAAACTCCTAGGAATATTATAGTCAAATTCCAGAGTTCCCAGGTCAAAGAGAAAATATTGCAAGCACCCAGAAAGAAACAATTTAATTATTGTGCAACCATAATCAGGATAACAGAAGATTTAGTAGTCTCTACATTAAGGGATTAGGGGGCTTGGCGTATGATTGGTTGGTTGGTTGTTGTCTGGCTTTCTTGAAGAGAACCAGAACAGCACCACTGTGCTAAAGTTAAGCTTCATTGTGTCTGACTGTGACTGATCAGACCAATACAGGTTTGGAATGCTCCCCCACAGGCCAAGCACAAATAGTTCATGTGAACTTTTGGGGTGGAATCGCCAAATTTGCACATCCTGTGTTTCCTTTGAGCTGCTTCAATTCTGCCTTGCTCATAGAGCACAGTGCCTTCTCTGATGTGGGCACACCATGCTGACTGATCCTGGGACAATGACTCCCATGCCACATAATCAGTCCAAAGTTTTTGAGAGAGACCTTGAGAGCATCCCTGCATCATTCTTCTGACCACCACATGAACACTTGCCCTGTGTGCATTCTCCATAAAACAGTCTCTTTGGCAAGTATACATTATACACTCAAAGAGTGTGGCCAGCCGATCAGAGTTGTGCTCTCTGAAGCAGAGTTTGAATGCTTGACAGTTTACATTGAGTAAGGAGCTCAGAGTCTGGTACCTTCTCCTACCAGGTGATTTTCAGAATCTTCCTAGAAAATTTAAATAAAAGAGATTCAGTTTCCTGGAAAGGTGCCGGTGGACTGTTCAAGTTTCACAGGCATCCAACAATGAGGTCAGCACAAGTGCTCTATAGACCTTCAGTTAGGTGGTCAGTCTAATACCTCTTCTCTCCCACACCTTCCTTCAGAGCTTCCCAAACACTGAGCTAGCTCTGGAAATGCATGCATCAACTTCATTATCTTTTTTTTCCTTTTTCTTTTTTTTTTCTTTTTGGAGGGCAGTTGGGGTTAAGTGACTTGCCCAAGGTCACGCGGCTAGTTTTTATGTTAAGTGTCTGAGGTCGGATTTGAACTCAGGTCTTCCTGACTCCAGGGCCAATGCTCTATTCACTGTGCCACCTAGCCTCCCCTCAACTTCATTATCAATGTGTACATCCATGCAGAGTACACTACCAAGGTAAGTGAATTTATTCACAACATTCAAAAGTTCTCTATTTGCTGTAACTGATGGTTCCACATTTGGGTGGTGTAGTGGTGGCTAATGGAGCATGTATTTTTTTTGGTGTTAATTATTAGATCAAAATTAGCACAAGCAACAGAGTATTGATTCATACTTTGTTTAAAGTTGAGCTGTTTATGTTCCTACATGGAAAGATGATATTCGTAACTCAAGATCTTTCTCATTATTAGTATATTTACAGGAAATATATATATATATATATATATATATGTCACAAGGTGAGTTTAATATCAAGGGATGATATATAAAAAAACAAAATTAAGGAACGAGAGGAATGTATTGGGAGAAGGAGAAGGGGAGAGGTAGAATAGGGAAGGTTATTTCTTACAAAAGCAACAAGAAAAAGTTTTTATGTTCAAGGGGGAAATGGGGGAGGTGAGATGGAATGAGTAAACCTTAATCTTACTCTTGGATTGGATTTGACTTAAGGAGGGAATAATATATGCAGTCTATTGGGTATAGAAACCTATCTTATCCTACAGGAAAGGATGGAGGAAGGGAGTAAGAGAAGGGAGGATGAGAGAAGGGAGGGCAGACTGAAGAAGAGGATAATCAGAAGCAAACACATGAGGAAAGACAGGGTCAAAGGAGAGAACAGAATAAATGTAGGGGGTGAATAGACTACAGATGAATATAGTTAGTCTTTTACAACTTGAGTGATACAGAAGTTTTGGTATGACTACACATGTATAAACTATATCAAATTGCTTGCCTTCTCAATGAGGGTGGGTGGAGAAGGAGGAATGGAAATAATTTGGAACTCAAATTTAAAAAATAAATATTAAAAATTGTTTTCACATCCAACTGGGAAATAAGATATACAGACAATAGGGTACAGAAATGCATCATGCCCTATAGGAAAATAGAAGTAGAAGGGGATAGGAGAAAGGGGGGGGGGTACAATAGAACGGAAGGCAAATTAGGGGAAGGGTTAATCAGAATGTATACTATTTTAGGGGTTGAGGGAAGAGAGAGATGAGGAAAAAAGTTGGAATTCAAAATATTGTGGAAGTGAGTGTTGAAAACTCTAATTACTTAAGTGAATATATTATTAAATAATAATGAAAAGAGTAAAAAAAGATACTGAGTTTAAAAATCGGTAGCTTGCTTCCACAATGCCCCCCCTCATTGAGTAAAGCAATTTGATGTAAGTTTTACCTGTGCTGTCATGCAAATCATATTTCCATGTCAGTCATGTTGTAAGAGAAAACACAAACAAAATAAAAAGAAAATGCAAAGAAAAAGTATGATTTGATCTTTATTTGGACACCATCGCTTCTTTTTTCTGGAGATTGGGAGCATTTTCCATCATAAGTCCTTCAGAATTGTCTTGGATCATTTCATGGCTGAGAATAACTAAGTCATTTATGGTTGATCAATGCACAATATTGCTATTACTGAAAACAATGTTTTCCTGGTCCTACTCATTTCAATTCACATCAATTCATGTAAGTCTTTCCAGGTTTTTCTGAGATCAATCCATTTGTCTTTTTTGTGGCACGACAGTGTTACATGAAAATCTTATGCAACAACTTGTTCAGCTGTTGCTCAGTTCATGGATGTGTCTTCAATTATCAATTCTTTACCACTACTAAAACAGTTAACTATAAATATTCTTGTGCATGTAAGCCCTGTTTCTTTTTTAATCTTTTAGATATAAACATATTAGTGGTATTGCTTAGTCAAAAGTTATTCCTGGCTATGAAGTTCCAAATTGCTCTACAGAATGGTTGAATCAGCATATGACTTTACCAACAGTGCATTAATGGGTCAATTTTTCCAAATGCCTTTCAGCATTCCTCATTTTCCTTTTCTGTCATATTAATCAGTCTGATTGATGTGGGGTGAAAACTGAGAGTTGTTTTAATTTGCATTTCTCTAATCAATACTGATTAAGAGCACTTTTTATATGATTATATATCTTTGAATTCTTCATCTAAAAACTGTTTGGGGGCAGAATCAAGATGGTTGAATGAAAGCTGGAACTCACTTAAGCTCATCCTCCAGTCACATCCAAATACCTGTGGAAAATATCTCTAAATAAATTTTGGAGTTACAGAACCCAAAAAGTGACAGAGTGAAATATATCTCAGCTGAGCAGAGCCTGGTGAGTCAAAAGGAAGGGTCCATAGCACTGAGCTGGAACCAGAGCACAGGCCCACTTGGGCTGGAACAAAGTGATGGCACAGACTGGGTCAGAGCAGACCTCATGGGACTGAATCACAGATTCAGTATAGGTTTCCAGACTTCTCAACCACAAATGCAAAAACAAAGTTAAAGGTCAGTGGGGAATCCATGTTGGACCTGGGTGAGAGAAAAATCTCAGTCCAGCTCCTGGCCTTGGGGCTGTGGAGGTGTTTGTGACTGTGGCTGCAGCAGCAGCAGTGACTGCTTCCAAGGCTCCAGGCCCACAGATGGTAGGTGGATCAAGCTGATGATCAGATGGCAATTGCAAGAATCTCTGCTGACATTGAGGCAGGATTCTCTTGATTTGCCTTGTTTGGATCTGGGTCAGTCTTACGTGGTGGTGCTGGGGTGAAGAGGAGCACATGTGTGGCAGAGCAGGTGGTGATTGTGGAGGAGTCCTCCTCAGAGTTCTGAGGCAGGTGCCTAGAAGTAGCTTTAACAATAGGTGCGGAACACCCCCCCCCCAGATTTAAGACTCTTCACTCTCCCTTCTGGAAGGAGAATTCTACCATGGTAAGGAACTTAAAAGCCAAGTAATTAGCTGGGAAAATGAGCAATCAGAGGAAAAGAAATCAACCTATAGAGTCTTTCTTTGGTGACAAAGAGGATCAAAACATAGAATCAAAAGAAGGCAATAAAGTTTACACCTGTATCAAAAGCCTCTAAGAAAAATATGAGTCAGTCACAGGCCATGGAGAACCTCACAAATGGATTTTGAAAATCAAGTAAGAGAAGTAGTGGACAAATTTGGAAGAGAAATGGGAGTTATGAAAGAAAATCATGAAAAATGAGTCAATAGTTTGCCAAAGGAGGCACCCCCAAATTACTAAAGAAAATAACACCTTAAAATTTGCCTAACTCAAATGGAAAAAGAGGTCCAAAAAGCCAATGAGAAGAAGAATGCCTTAAAAAGCTGAGTTGGCCAGATGGAAAAGAAAGTCCAAAAGCTAATTGAAAAAGATAATTCTTTTCAAATTAGGATGGAGCAAATGGAAACTAATGACTTTATGAGAAATCAAAATATTATAAAACAGAACCAAAAGAATGAAAAAATAGAAGACAATATAAAATATCTCATGGAAAAACCACTGACCTGAAAAATGAATCCAGGAGAGACAAATTAAAAATTATTGGACTATATGAAAGTCATGATCAAAAAAAGAGCCTAGATGTCATCTTTCAATATATTATCAATTAAAACTGCCTTGATAATCTAGAACCAGAGAGCAAAATAGAAATTGAAAGAATCCACTGATTGCCCCTGGAAAAAAGATCTCTAAAAGAAAACTCCCAGGAATATTATAGGCAAATTCCAGAGTTCCCAGATCAAGGAGAAAATATTACAAGCAGTCAGGAAGAAATAATTTGAGCACTGTGGAAACACAATCAGGATAACACAAAATTTAGCAGCTTCTACGTTAAGGGATCAAACCAGTTGGATTATGATATTCTGGAGGTCAAAGGAACTGGGATTAAAACTAATAATCACATACCCATAAAAAAACTGAATATAATACTTCAAGTGGAAAATATGGACATTCAATGAAATAGAAGACTTTCAAGCATTCTTGATGAAAAGACCAGAACTGAATACAAAATCTAACTTTCAAATACAAGAATCAAGAAAAGCATTTCTCATAAAGTCATTATGAATCAAGAGAAGCATGGTAAACAGGCAAAAGAAATCATAAGAAACTTATTCAAATTGAACTGTTTATACTTCTACATGGAAAGATATTTGTAATTCATGAGACTTTCCTCAGATTTAGGATAGTTGAAGGGAATATATATATATATATATACACATAAAAGTATATTTATATGAATACATGTATATATAATTATATGTATATGTACACACATACACACATATATGTATATTTATTTGTATATTTACACATAATCATATATGTGTATATGTATACATAGAGGGTACAGGATGGGCTGAATATGAAGGGATGATATCTAAAAAATAAAACTAAGAGGTAGGAGGGTAATATAATGGGAGAAGGAGAAAGGGAGAGATAAAAAAAATTTACAGTGGAGGGAAAGAGCATGTAAGTAAAAGGCAATGAGTCAACCTTACTCTCATTGGATTTGGCTTAAGGAAGGAATAACATACACATTCAATCAGGTGTCTTACTCTGCAGAAAAGTAGGAGGGAAGGGGATAAGAGGGGGTTTGATAGAAGTGAGGGAAGACTGGGGGGATGTGGTAGTCAGAAGCAAAACCTTTTGAAAAGAGACAGACTCAGGAGAAAATAGAAAAAATGGAGGCAGGATAGGATGGAGTGAAATATAGGTAGTCTTTCACATTATGAATATTATGGAAATGTTTTGCACAACTGCACTTGTATAACCTATATTAAATTGTTTATCTTCTCAACAGAAGTGGATGAGGAGGGAAGAAGGGAGAGAATAGGGAATTCAAGTATGTGAAAACAAATGTTAAAAATTGGTTTTACATGCAACCTGTAAATAAGATATACAGGCAATGGGTATAGAAATTTATCTTGACCTGCAGGAAAGTAAGGGGGAAGGAGTAAGAGGGAACATGGTGGGATAGAAGAGACAGCAGAGGGGTGGCAGTCAATAGAGCACCAGCCTTGGCGTCAGAAGGACCTGAGTCCAAATCCGGCCTCAGACACTCTACCCAAAAACTAGCCGTGTGACCTTGGGCAAGTCACTTAACCCCAGTTGCCCTCCAAAAAAAAAAAAGAAGAGGCAGCAGACAGGGGAGAAGGGATAATCAGCATGCTTGCCATGTTGGGCTGGGGGTAGGGGAGAGACGGGGAGAAAATTTGGGACTCGAAATCTTGTGAAAATGAATGTTAAAAACTAATATATATATATATTGCTTTTTGGAGGGCAGAGGGCAGAGCAATTGGGGTTAAGTGACTTGCCCAAGGTCACATGGCTAGTAAATGCTTTGTGTCTGAGGCTGGATTTGAACTCATGTCCTCCTGACTCTAGGGCCAGTGCTCTATTCACTGCACCACCTACCCATCTCAACTAAAAATAAACAAATAACTAAGAAATAAAACAAGAAATAAAAATTTAAAAAATAATAAAAACTTCCTGTTCATGTCCTTTGACTATCATTTTAGAAATGGGTCTTATTTCCACAAATTTGACTCAGTTTTCTGTATATTTGAGAAATGAGATCTTTTTTTTACAGTTGTTTCTAATTTTTTTAATTTTTAAAAATTTATTTATTCATTTGTAATTTTCAACATTCACTTCCATTCAAATTTTCCCCCTTCCCTCCTCAAGACAAGCTGCAATCTGATATCGGCTCTACAAATACATTCCTATTAAATATATTTTCACATTAGTCTTCTTGTATAGAAGAATTATAATGAATGGGAGAAATCATGAGAAATAAAAAAGCAAAACAAAACAAAATAGTCTGTTTTTCCTCTACATTCAGACTTCATAGTTCTTTCTCTCAACGTGGATGGAATTTTCCATCATGAGTCCTCTGGAACTGTTGTAGGTCCTTCCACTGCTGAAAAGGGCTAAGTCTATCAAAATCAGTCCTTGCACACTGTGGCTGTTACTGTCTACAATGTTCTCCTTGTTGTGTTCCCTTCACTCAGCATGAATTCATCTAAATCTTCAGAAAACTGAAGTCTGCCTATTCATCATTTTTATAGCATATTAGTAGTCCATTATATTCATATACTACAACTTGTTCAACCATTCCCCAATTAATGGGCATCTCCTCAATTTCCAGTTCTTTTTTTTTATTTTAAAGATGAGATCTTTATTTCCATCATACAAATAAAACAATTATAAAACGTTTTTCATAGGCTCTAGACCCAGTGATTGATATAAGACACCTCAGTTTTTTCCTGGGCAAAATGAAGAAGCTAGACTAGCTGGCCTCTAAAGCCCTTTCCAGTTCCAGATCTGTGGTCCTACTCACTTTATTTATTTTTTTTAAATCTTAATTTATTTTCTTGGTTACATCATTCATTTCCACAAGGTTTTGAGTTACAAATTTTCTCCCCTTTTTGCCCCTACCCCCCAGCCCAGAACATTGATCCCACTGTAAGACCCCTCCCACAGTCTGTTCCCTTTTATGCCCTCCTC
>JAQQSW010015204.1:0-11938 GCA_028646575.1 Pseudocheirus occidentalis | reverse complement strand
CCCCCCAGGTTTGGCTCACTGAAAGCACACCTGAGGACCACCACTCAAGACCACAATCCAGATCCAGGCTGCTCAACCCAAGAGCCCTTGGTCCTGATCAATCACCTCAGCCCTCCTGCTATCTGCAGGCCAGAGGCTCTGAAGCAGCCCAGTGGAGGCCGCTGCTGCTTTCAGATGTTTCTGTTGCCATGGCCACCTCCTGCTGCTTCCCTGCCCTGGAAGCAGTTTGGCCAGACAGCTCTTCACCCCCAAAATTTAGTAAAATCCACTGACCTTTCTCTTAGCCTTTTTTTCTTCTGGCCTGATAAGTGTGGTAACTGTGCCTCCAGTGCAGCCAATCTGATCTCCTATAGACTTGGTTCCCTGCCCAATGCCCTGGGGCCTGGCTGGCCAGGTTTCAGGCTGGGCTGTCCATGGCTCCCAGACTGCCGTGAAGAGCCCCACGTGCTGAGCTGCCTGCAGCAACAGATGTGTTTTCTGTATTTTGGAGAGTTTGGGGGCTCAAAAATCTGTTTAGAGTCCCATTTTATGAGTTTTTAGGGTGGCTGTGCGGGAACTGTGGTGCTTGGCTGCTTCTATGCCGCCATCTTGGCTCCCAATCTATTCTTTGTTCTTAATACTGTAAACTTTGGTGAAAACTTTGTTTTCATGGCCATGAAATGGCCATGGCCATTCTAATGTTAAGCTGTTGTGAATGTAACGTAATGCTGTCTGTATAAGCCTGTAGATATAGGTGCAACTATATATTTAGTCAGGAAAAAAGCATTTATTAATCACCTACTATGTTATAGGCAGTGTGCTAAGAACAGAGGATCCAAGATAGTCCCTGCCTTCAAGGAGCTCATAATCTAATGTGGGAGAGAGCACTGAAGATAACTATGCAAAAACATGCTTAAATGAGAAAAATAGAAAATAATTAACAGAGGAAAGGCAACAATATTCAGAGAATTTTAGAAAGGGTTTCTGTAAAATGTAGGGATTTCAGTTGGGATATGACAGAAGTCAGTAGGTAGAAAAGAAGAGGGAGAACATTGTAGGCATGAGCAATAGCCAGTAATAATCCTCAGATCTGAGAGACAATGCTCCCTCTAGCAGTGAAATTGTAGAACTGGACAAAATAGTATATATATATTACTCCTGACCAAATCATGATTCTAACGTTAACGACCAAATAAAAGGCAATGTGTGCTTTCCAGAATACTCTGAATAGCCTAGATAGGCATGTGTGGTTTTTGTTAAGCAGAAATATAAGCAAAATCACAGAGAAAATCTCATGAAAGAAACATCAGAGCAGTATATCACAAGTCACTTTATTGTAGTTTCTAAAATAATGTTAGTTCTGAATCTTGAAGGAGACAGGACACAAAAAATGTTATGTGCATGTTTGTGCTAAGCAGTAACTCATCTTGAGAGATCATAGCAAGAATTATCCCCCAAGAAACTTCTGACAGGAATGCCAATACGCAGGGCAGAACAAAAGAAAGTATGTGACAAAATACTATACCTATTCCTATTAAAAATGCTAGAGAGCATAGGAATCAGTGGTGTTTTCCTTAAAATGATGAGTAATATATATATATATATATATATATATATATATATATATTTTAAAACCATCAGCTAGCATTATGTGCAATAGGGATTAGCTGGAAGCATGTCAAATGAAATCAGAGGTGAAACAAGGATGTCCATTATCACCACTGTTATTTGATATTGTACTAGAAATGCTAGATCCATGAGAGAAGGAAAATAAATTGAAGCAATTAGAATAGGCAATGAGGAAAAAACTATCACTCTTTTCAGATGATATGATGGTATCCTTAGAGAATCCTAGAAAATCAACTGAAAAACTATTTCAAATAACTAAAACTTTAGCTAAGTTGCAGGATATAAAATAAGCCCACATAAATCATTGGCATTTCTATATTTTACTAACAAACCAAGAACCAAGAGAAAAAAAGAGAAATTCCATTCAAAGTAACTGTAGAAAATATAAAATATTTGGGAGTCTACTTGCCACGAAAAATCCAGGAATTATATAAACAAAATTACAAAACACTTCACACAAATAAAGTCAGATCTAAGTAAGTGGGAAAATATCAGTTGCTCGAGGGTAGGGCAAGCTGATATAATAAAAATTACAATTCTGCCTAAATTAATTTATTATTCAGGGACATAAAAATCAAACTGCCAAAATTAATTTATGGAGCTAGAAAAAATAATAACAAATTTATCTGAAAGAACAAAAGTCCAGAATATGAAGGGAATTAATGAAAAGAAATGCAAAGGAAGGTAGCCCACCAATATCAGACCTCAAACTGTATTGTAAAGTAGCAATCACCAAAACTACTTGGTACTAGCTAAGAAGTAGAGTAGTGGATAAGTGGGATCGATTAGGTACAGAAGACACAGCAGTCAATGACCAGTAATCTACTCTTTGGTCAATCCAAAGATTCCAGCTTCTGGGAGAGCAACTCACTATTTGATAAAAAATAATAAAAATAATTCAGGGAAAACTGGAAAATATATTGTATGGGAGAAACTAGGTGTAGAACAACATCTTATTCCATATAACACAATAAGGTCAAAATTGGTACAGGATTTAGACATAAAAGGTGAAATTACAACCAAATTCAAAGAGAAAGGAATAGTTTACCTGTCAGATCCATGGAGAAGGGAAGAAGTTGTGACTAAACAAGAGATAGAGAACATTATGAAGTGCAAAATAGATCATTTTGATTACATTAAGTTAAAAAGGGTTTTTTTTACTTCCACAAAGCCAACATAAACAAGATTAGAAGGGAATCAGAAAGTTGGAAAACAATTTTTACAGCCAGTGCCTCTGATAAAGGCTTCATTTCTAATCTATATAGAAAACTGAGTCTAATTTATAAGAATACAATTCATTTCCTCAATTGATAAATGATCAAAGGGTATGAATAGGCAACTTTCAGATGGATAAATTAAAACAATCTATAGTCATATTATAGTACTTTAAGTTTGGGTAGGTAGGTGGTACAATAAATAGAGCACTGGCCCTGGAGTCAGGAGGATCCGAGTTTAAATCCAGCCTCAGACACTTAACACTTACTAGTTGTGTGACCATGGACAAGTCACTTAACCCCAATTGCTCCCCCTCCAAAAAAAATACAAAACATACTTTGAATCACCATTGATTAGAGAAATGCAAATTAAGACAACTCTAAGGTACACATCATATCTCTTAGATTGGCTAACATAACAAAACAGAAAAATGATAAATATTGGAGAAGCAGGAAAATTGAAACACTAATCATTGGTGGTGGAGCTGTGAATTAAACCAACCATTCTGGAGAGCAATTTGTATCTCTTTCCAAAGGGTCATAAAACTATTCAGATCCTTTAATCCAGCAATACAGTTACTTGGTCTGCATCTAAAAGAAACCATAAAAACAGGGAAGAATAGACATGTACAAAAAAACAGGGAAGGATAGACACGTACAAAAATCTTTGTGTCATAGCAAATACTTGGAAATTGAGGGGATGCCCATCAAGGGGGAATGACTGAACAAGTTATGGTATATGCATATAATGGAAAACTATTATCCTATAAGAGATGATGAGCAGGAGTATTTCATAAAAAATTGGAAAGACTTGCAAGAACTGATGCAGAATGAAGTGAACAGAACCAGGAGAACATCATAAAGAGTAATAGCAACAGTGTGCAATGATCAACTTTGTTAGACTTAGCTCTTTTGAGTGATGCAATGATCTAAGACAATTCCAAAAGACTCGTGATGGAAAATACTATCCATATCCAGAAAAAGAACTATGGAGTCCGAATGTAAACCAAAGCATACCATTTTCTTTTGTTTTTTCTTTCTCATAATTTTCCCTTTTGTTCTGATTCTTCTTTCACAACAGGACCAATGTGGAAATATACTTAATGTGAGTTTATATGTATAGTCTATATCTGATTGCATGCCATCTTCAGGAACAGGGAGGGAAGGGTCAGAAATTTTGAAGCCAAAATCTTTTAAAAGTGAATGCTAAATACTAAAACTAATTGATTATTTTTTTAAGAAAAGAAATTTATACAGACCAAAAAAGATGATGTGAAAGGATCATCTCACTTGAGAGATCTATGAGGGCAGATTTACTTATGTAAGGAAATCACAGACCACAGACCACAACCTGGGATCCACATTCCACAAGTGGCTTAGCTAAGCCCAGAAAATATAATATTAATCTACTTAGCTTCAAAAAAGAAAATTTACTCTATTAATATAGATAAGTTACAAGCTAGAAGCATCTAATTGTAGAAATTTCTGCATTCACATGAAATAACCTATGGATTGGAAGTTGGAAGTAGTCATTGATAGATAACACATTCAGTCTTTTCTTTTTCATACTGGACTAGCTCACTTGGAGATCTGCTCATAGTAGGTACTTAGTAGAAGTTTGGTTCATTGAATTGGAAGTCATGGTTTTTATAAGATAGTTCCAAATGAAAGAATTGCCTCAAATTATATGAAAACAGATTTATCTGTCACAAATATTGAGGAGTCTAACTTTTGCCTAAATGAGAAGAAATAATACAATAAAGACTTAAGAATTAGTAGCGCCTTTTACAATTTAAAATAAATTTATAAATACAAAAATTGCAGGCAAAATCTATCAAGTAAGTATAGAAATGAGGGAGAAAATCTTACACAAAATTCCTGGCTTTTAATAAGGAAGAACAAAGCTAACAAATCAAGAGCAAATAATTAAAGACTTTTGTTCTGTGCCCTTTTTTAAGACCTGCCACCTTTTGGCTGTGTATTCCTTCTTTTTCTTTCTTTTTTTTCCTTTCTGTATATAGTCAGCCTAACTAAGAAGATAAATTCCTTTCAAAACACCTGACACTCAGCAAATTGATAAAACTGACAAAATGTGAAATAGGTAATTTTGAGGGAATGGGGAAAGACTGGCACACAAACACACACACACACACACACACTATTGGTGGGACTAAAAATTGGTCCAACCATTATGGAAAATAATTTAGGATTTTTTGTGTATTTCTTTTTAAATATCAAAACACACACATTCTTTGACAAGATATATCACTGCTAGGTGTATATTCTAAAGAGGCTAATAAAAAATATTCCATATGACATTGTAAAGCTATGAACAAACAGCTTTCCAGAGGACTACTGCTGTGAATAGCTCTAAGGTTCTGATCATATAGTATAGTGAACTCTCTATTCAGCAGTAAAGTAAGACAAAACATTCACAGAAACCAAAGTATAGCATTCACAATAATATAACATAACTTATCACTAAAGTGGCCACATATTTATAAACAAATAATATCATTCAGGATACAAAATACAAAGGATTCCTACCCTTAGATCATAGCGTCAATCTCTCAGTCAGAAAGTCATCTTTCCTCTTGATTGGAAACTAGCTTACAATCATCCTTAACTCAATAATCCTAAAGGGGTACAAGGTACAAAGTAAAAAGTTCTCCCACCCCTATAGGTCATAGTAAAACATGATAGCAGTAAGTACCAAGAGGAGGTCTTTTCATCTTGGATCAATGCTGGTTCCCAAATTCTGTTTCTTCTTCCCTGGTCCCAGATTTTGCTTAATTCAACTAACCACTACCTGGATTCAAACATAGGCAGCTATCAGGTCCTTGAAAAGCTCATTATCCAGTTACTGTTATATACTGAAGCTAACTGTGTCCAGTCCAACTCAAGGCTTTCACAATTTCTGTTTCTGGGAAGACAAACCTTAACAATGCCAAAAAATCATTCATAACATTGCCAGCACCATCATCAATTCATTATCTGCCTGGAAAATCAACACAGACCCACAAACAAGGTCTGAGAAATCAACACAAATCATCAGTATAGTCCCAGGACCTCTGAAACCATCCTCCAGGACTTCTCTAAACAGACAAGAAGACACTTATCTTTTATTTTATTTTATTTTATTTGTTTATTTTTAGTTTATATCATTCAATTTCATGAGATTTTGAGTTACAAATTTCTCCCCATCTTTCCCTTACCCACCACCCCAAAATAATGATCACAATGTACACTCCCTCCCCCAATCTGTTCTCTCCTATGTCCTCCCCCATCACCCTCTGACTTTCCAATAGGGCAAGATGGATCTCCCTACCCCCGTGCCTTGATATCTTAATTCACAGTTGCATGTAATTAATAACTATAGATAGATGATAGATAGATAGATAGATAGATAGATAGATAGATAGATAGATAGATAGATATGTGTCTGTGTGTATGTGTATATATATTATATATATTAACATTTGGTTATAGAGCTTTAAATTCTAGATTATTTCCCTTCCTCACTTGTCACCCACCCCCACTGGAAAGACAAGAAATCTAATACATTCAGTACATGTGTAGTTACAAAGAACATTTCGACAATGGACATATTGTGAAAGACTGACTACATTTACCTCCTTCCTATCCCACCCCACTCCTTGTTCCATTCTCTACTTTGTCTCTGTCCCATTACAGAAGTGTATGCTTCTAATAACCCTCCCCCCTACCCTCCCCTCCCCTCCATCATCCCACCTCTCACCCCATCCCACTACCCTCCTGCAGGGCAAGATATCCAATTTAGAGTGTATGTCATTCCTTCCCTAAGCCAAATTCAATGAGAGTAAGTTTGACCCATTCCCTTTTACCTTCCTGTTCTTCCCTTCCATTGATAAAGTTATCCCTTGCCTCTTCTATATGAGATGAATAGCCCCATTCTGTCTCTGCCTGTCTCCTCTCATTCTATTCCTCTCCCACCTCTCAATTTCACCTCTTAAAATATCATCCCTTTCTATTCAATTGATCCTGTGCCCTCTGTCTATGTACCCATATATGCACATACTCAGATATGTATTTTTTGCATATATATATATATCCACCTATATATATAATTTATATTTTCTTTGCCTATCCTCATACTGTGGTAGGGAGATCCATCTTGCCCTACTGGAAAGTCAGAGGGGTAATGGGGGAGGACATAGGAGAGAACAGATTGGGGGAAGGGGTATACAATGGGATTGCTGTTTTAGGGTGGTGGGTAGGGAAAAGATGGGGAGAAAATTTGTAGCTCAAAATCTTGTGGAAATGAATGATGTAAACTAAAAATAAACAAAATTTAATTAACAATAAAAAAGAATGTTTGAAAGTCACCTATTTCATTGAATATCCATATTTTCCCCTGAAGTAGCATACTGTTTTGCTGGGGAAGTGATTCTTGATTTTAATCCAAGATCCTTTGACTGCTGGATTATCATATTCCAAGCCCTTCAATCTCCTAATGTAGAAGCTTCTAAATTTTGTGTTTTCCTGATTGTGTATCCACAGTACTCAAATTGTTTCTTCCTGACAGCTTGTAATATTTTCCTTGACCTGGGAACTCTGGAATTTGGTTATAATATTCCTAAGAGTTTTCTTTTGGGGATCTTTTTCAAGACATGGTTGGTGAATTTTTCCAGTTTCTATTTTGTACTCTGGTTCTAGAATATCAGGGCAATTTTCCTTGAGAATTTCTTGAAAGATGGTGCATAGGCTCACAGTCAGCAAAAAATATAAACAATTACTTCAGCAGTTTAAATGGAAAGAAAAAATACCACAAGAGAAACAAAGCTGAGCACTGTGTAATTTTAATGGCCAAGCTTAACTCTAGAAAATAGTTGAAAAATGAATCTCTCTCAGATATTGAATTTCACATGCAATATCAAAAATATTGATGTGCTGATTAGCTTTGAAGAATTGCTATTTCTTCTTTTTTGAAATCCTTGTGAGCAGCAATGTCTCACAGAAAAGAGGGAGAGTAATGTATTTAGGAAGAAATGTGACAAAAATTATTTAAAAGTACGATTTTTTAAAAATACCAGTGATTCCATTGCTATAGAGAACTCCTGACATCTAACTTCCTTTACCAATGCAGAATGACCCCTTCTTTGTAAATTAGTCCTACAGAGTGAAAAAATGCACATCTGGTGAAAAATAAATGCATAAATAAATAATTAAATTTGTATGCATGAATGAACAGATGAATAAAAGGGTACCTTTTTGGTTTTAGGTATACCATCCAACTAGATGAGCCTTACCTAGAAATGCTGAGAGAAAAGAAATTAATTGATTTCTGACTAAGGTCAATTTTGTCCATAACAGTTCTGAGCCCTGAATGGGTATTGTTCTGACAATTGTAGAAGGTAGTGTGATTTCTTGTCAATGAATTATTTGTATAGCATTATTTTCAATGCCTGTGGAGAATAAAAAAACATCAATCTTCATCCCAAATACAGATCCCCACTAGGATATTGCATCTATTTGTATTCCCCAACTTGCCATAAAATATTTTACCAAGAACTCAATATTATGAAGCAACATCAAATTGTCAGCAATTTAGAACAGATATAAACTGTACTTGTAAATTCACTGAACTTCATTAGATGCACTCAACAGTTCAAGAGGGCTTTTTTGACAGTTTAAGTAAGAAGTGCTAAGTACATGAAGTTTTATCATTTTTACCACGTCTGAAATACCCATGTCATTTTAAAATGAAGCCAAAATACTTGACTCAAAGCTTCTACTGGATAATATAATTAAGTGCCAATAATTGTTAGTGTACTATTCATCAGAGGCTCTTAATTACATCTTTAAGTCAATTTTCTAATGAGTAATTCTATCAGGTAAGGACAAGATTTTAAGGAATAGAGTAAAAGCTACATAGATAATTTATCTAATTTTGGCTTTTATTGATTTTATATTAATTATTTGATAGGAGAAATGACACTGAGAATTTATACATCCTCAAAATCTTGTCGCCACCTTTGAATAAAGTTAATTTGATTCTGGTCCTTATAGGTGAGACAGCTAACATTTTAATAATGACCAGCTCTACCCAGAAAAACAGGCTAGATCTTAGAGGTCTAGGACAGTTAGGGCAAGCACTCCATTTTTTACTACTTTCCTTTTGATAGCAGATCTCTCAGGGCCTACAAGGCACTACATAGCTGGCACATGTTTGAAAAACATGCAACTCACTGTGGTAGGGAGATCCATCCTGCCCTACCAGAAAGACAGAGGGGCGAGGGAAAGGACATGGGAGAGAGTAGATTGGGGGAGGGGTTATACAGTGGGATGGCTGTTTTGAAGTATTGTGTAGGAGAAAAATGTGGAGAAAATTTGTAACTCAAAATCTCATGGAAATGAATGATGTAAACAAAATAAATAAATTAATTGATTTAAAAACCAGAAAAAAACGTGCAACTCTGCTTTCCCTCCTCTACAAAATGAACAAGGGTCATATCACTGAAAATGATGTATATGTTTTATTTCTAACTCATGAATTAATATTTTCTAAGGCAGAAAGATGACGGCATAGAAACAGGAGAACTCTGGGAGCTCCCCCCATAATTCTAACCAAATTTTAGAGCTCCAGAACCCACAAATTGACAGAGTAACAAAGCTCCAGCTAAAGGCAGTCCCACAGGAGGACAGGACGGGTTCATTGCAGGGCACTGGGAGCAAAGCCCAGCCCCATGTGGTTTTAGCCCCAGGGTGTCCAGGAGAAGCTGTGGCTGGAGCTTTCGGGAGAGCAAATCACCAGCAGCTGTGGCAAATTAGACAATTCTCAACCCAAAAGATCCAAACATAAAGTGAAAGGCTGCCATAATTCAGCTAAATTTGGGGGAGAGAGTCTGGCTGACTTCCCCAAAGCTAGAAGCAGCAGAAGCAGCAGCCCTGCAGACACCTCCATAAGGCTGCTTTAGAGCTCCCAGCCTGCAGAATGCAGGGGGGCAAAGAAATCATCCAGAGGATAAGAGCTTTTCCCTTGAAATGCCTGGATTGGGATCGTGGTCTTGGATGGTGGTGCTGAGGTGTGTGACCAGTGAGCCAAGACTGGTGGGGGCTGCAAAAAATGATGGCCTCCAAATAGCTCCAGTGGTTGTGAAAACCCCAAAAATTTGGGACAGAGCTCTCCCCTCAAAAAGCAGAGTTCTATTGAGCCCAAAAGCCAAGTAATTGACTGGCAACATGAGCAGTCAAAGGAAGCAAAAAAGTTCAGCAATCCAACATTAGATTCCTTTATTTTGGACAGAAAAAGGATCAAAGCATGGAATGGAAGGAAGACAACACAGTCAGAACTCCAGTACCAAAAGCTTCCAAGAAATATGTAAACTGTGTCCAGGGCAGAGGGAAGCTTATGAAGGATTTTGAAAACAAATAAAAGAAGTGTAGGAAAAATTGGGGAGTGAAATGAGAATGTTTCAAGAAAATCATGAAAAGAGAGTCAACAACTTGACTAAAGAAAATAACACCTTTAAAAAACAGACTAACTTGAATGGCAAATGAGGCCCAAAAAGCCAAATGAGCAGAAGAATGCCTTAAAAAGCCGAATTTGCAAGACAGAAAAAGAATCTCAAAAGTATTCTCAAGGGAATAATTCCTACAGAATTAGAAAGGAGGAAATGAAAGTAAATGACTTTAGGAGAAATCAGGATACTATTAAACAGATCCAAACAAATGAAAAAATAGAAGGCAATGTGAAATATTTCATTGATAAAAACCACTAACCTGGAAAATAGATCCAGGAGAGACAATTTTAAAATTATTGGACTACCTGAAAGCCACAATCAAAAAAAAAGCTAGAAATCATCCTTCAAAAAATTCTCAAGGAAAATGGCCCTAATGCTTTAGAAACAGAGGGCAAAATAGAACTTGAAATAATTCACCAATCACCACTTGAAAAAGATCCCAAAAAGAAAACTCCTAGGAATGTCATAGCCAGGTTCTGGTGTTCCCAGATCAAGAAGAAAATATGACAAGCTTCCAAGAAGAAACAATTTCAATACTGTAGAAACACAATCAGGATAACCCAGGATCTAGCAACTTCTACATTAAGGGACCAAAGGGCCTGGAATATGATATTCCAGAGATCAAGGGAGGTAGGTTTAAAACCAAGAATCACCTACCCAGCAAAACCGAGTATAATGTTAAAGGGGAAAATATGGTAATTTAATGAGGTGGAGGACTTTCAAACATTCTTGAGGAAAAAACCAGAACTGAGGAGAAAATCTGACATTTAAACACAAGAAGCATGAGAAGGTAAACATGGAAAACAAATCATACAGAACTTAACAAAGTTAAACTATTTACATGCCAACATGGAAAAACGATAATTGTAACATGAAACTTTTCTCAGTATGAGGATAGGTGGAGGGAATATATAATACACACACACACATATATGTATATATATACACATATGTCTATATAGCAGGGTACATGTGCATATGAATACATATGTGAGTGTGTGTATTTATGTGTACATAGACAGAGGGCACAGGATCAATTGACTAGGAAGGGATGATATTTTAAAAGGTGAAATGAAGAGGTGGGAGAGAAACAGAATGAGAGGAGACAGGGAGAGACAGAATGGGGTCAATCTTCTCATATAGAAGAGACCAGGGATAATTGTATCACTGGAGGGGAAGAACAGGAAAGCAAAAAGGGAATAGGTCAACTTTACTCTCATTGAATTTGGGTTAGGGAAGGAATGACATTCTCTAAATTGGGTATCTTGCCCAACATGAGAGTAGGGGTGATGGGGATGAATTGGGGAGCAATGATGGAGGGAAGGGCAGGGTAAGGGTAAGGGCAAGGGTTGTTAGAAGCACACACTTCTGTAAGGGGTCTGGGACAAACTAGAGAATGGAACAAGGGGGGAGGCAGGATAGGAAGTAGGGAAATATAGTCTTTGTTTCACAATATGTCCATTGTGGAGACTGTATCAATAATGAGATATTCACAACACCCATGATGATTATGAATATGCTGGTATAGTTTTGGATCACAAAATGTAGCAAACTCTCCACATGGAAGGCAGAACCAAGGTCTTTATTCAGAAACCATAACACCGAGTCCCAAAA
>JAQQSW010015203.1:0-11938 GCA_028646575.1 Pseudocheirus occidentalis | reverse complement strand
ATTTGAACTCAGGTACTCCTGACTCCAGGGCCAGTGCTCTATTCACTGCGCCACCTAGCCGCCCTACATAATAGACTCTTAACAAATTCTTGTTTGCTTCTTTCCTTCCTTTCTATCCCCTTTAAATGTCATGTCCTCCTGTTAATTATTCCCTATTTATCTCATAAATAACTTGTCTAAACATAATTATTTGTATGTTTTCAGAGTCCATTAGTCTGTGAACTCCTCAAGAGTGGGAATTATCTTTTTTTTTAAACTTTAATTTTTTTTAAATTTATTTTTATTTATTTATTTTGCTTTTTTTGGAGGGCAGTTGGGGTTAAGTGACTTGCCCAAGGTCACACGGCTAGTTTTTTTTGTGTGTGTTAAGAGTCTGAGGCCAGATTTGAACTCTGGTCCTCCTGACTCCAGGGCCGGTGTTCTATTCACTGCGCCACCTAGCCACCCCAGGAATTATCTTTTGACTTTCTTTGTATCCTCAGGATTTAGCATCATACCTGTCACAGAGCAGGCACTTAATAAATGTTTACTGACTGACCTGAGTATATTCAGCAAGGCAGAGTAATGTATTCTGACTTAAAGTCAGGAATACTCGAGTACAGATTCCACCCAGACACTTAACAACTGCACAACATTACCTTTCTAGTCCTCGATTTCCTCATCTGTAAAATGAGGGGACTGTACTCTAAGGTCCCTTCCAGCTCTACATCTATGATCTTATGATCATGGGAACCCTGTAGACAGAATGCAACGAGGTGCTATTTAGTGAGAATAATGACTCCCATGAAGTAGTTGCATGTATTTGAATTCACACTATTTGAAACTGTAATTATGTAAAATAGGGTAAGTGGTTCCAGTTCAATGGAAATGCACAGTACAAATCTGAACATCCTCTTCATGAGATTCATTATTCACACAAACCAGGACCTCACTGTGTAGAAATATGTGCTGGACAACAGTAGTTGAATTCAGAACTTGTTAACTGACAAAAACCAAAGAGTAATTAATAGAGCAATGTCACTCTCAACAAGGAGGTTCCCCAGTGGACCACCACAAGTGGTTCCCTATAACCTCCAGGGCTGTGCTTTCCTTGTGCTTGTATTTTTGAAGGCATAGATGACATGATCATCAAATTAACAGATGGAATGAAGCTGGGAGTTACAAGACAGAGTTGAAGTCTAAAAAATATTTCAAAAGACTAGATCAATGGGCTAAAGCTAATAAGAGGAAATTTAATGAGATATATCTAAATGTAAGATGGGCTACTTCGGTAAGTAGAAAGTTCCCAGGTCATTGAAGGTCTTTAAGAGGCATGGTGACTATTTCTTTTTTTTTTTTTTTTTTTGCTTTTTGGAGGGCAGTTGGGGTTAAGTGACTTGCCCAAGGTCACACGGCTAGTTTTTTGTGTTAAGTGTCTGAGGCCGGATTTGAACTCAGGTACTCCTGACTCCAGGGCCGGTGCTCTATTCACTGCGCCACCTAGCCGCCCGATGGTGACTATTTCTTATGGGTATTTTAGACAAGATACCCATTTGGTATGAGCTGAGCAAGATTACCTCTAAGATACCTTCCAAGTTTGAGATTCTATTATTTTAAGATTCGAGAGAGAAATTTCTATAACAAAATACATTGACTTAATGAATAAATGAAACTTTAAATATATTGTGAATACTTTTAACATAGCTTAATTCTGGTAAGTATAAAATATGAAATAAATTATAAGCTCAAAAATTTTTTCAGGATATTTCTATTTTAGCTATGTTTTTACTTCATTATAATTCAGGGTTTTTTTCTACTCAAATTAAAAGGGAATGTTAATATTAGCTAACAAAAACAATTTAACAAGGGAATGCCCCCTAATGAAATAGATGATGAAACAGAAGAGAAACAATGTTTGATATATTTAAAGCAGCCTAAAAGGAAAACAAGAATCTCTTTACCATGTCCGATTTTGGAAATTGTGTCTAACTTTGATTCAAATTTTGCCTCTGATTGGCTGTATCATCACAGGCAGGGAAACCTCTAAAACTTATAGACGGATTATGAATTATAGGCTTTCTATATATTCAAGTATGCTAGTGTTGTCTATATCTCTGAAGGAATGACCAGGAAAAAACCCAACAAAATAAAACAAAACATTCTTTCCATTATTTGAGAAACTGTGAAATTATCTATCATTAGGATGTATTTTAAATTTACTCAGTGAATACTTTATTCATCTGTGAAAGAATTGCTATGTTCTTGTCTTTTTTTTTTACTATCTTTTCCTACAAAAGGCTCCTGAATTTGTACATAGCTAAAGCAACTGTCAGAGTATGAAGACATCAATCAATCAGTCCACAATCATTTATTAAATGTTTAAAATGTGCCATGAATTGTGCTAAGCTTTGGAGATGCAATGTTAAGCAATGCACTTAACCTGAAACATTTCTGCTTTTCCATTTGCAGAGTCTAACCCATGTCATTACGGTTACCTGGTTTGTAAAGTATGGTGAGATGGTGAAGGAAAGGCGTATGAACATAATAAAGCTACTAATCTTGTCTATTATCCAGGAAAAAATTGATAAATCATGTAATCTCTCTAAAGAAGCAATCAGTACCTTATGACTTTTCTGTCACCCTTACAGGATGAAGAACATTTCAAGCCTCACTTTCAAAGGACAATAAATACTATGCTGTCAAAAGAATTATTATTTTTTTTACTTTAAAATGAATTCCCTGTTTCTCTTTCCCTAAGCATCGTCCTCATATATTAAATGTACACATATGAATAAAGCTGCAAAATTACTATGGAATAAATGGCATGTTATATACTAACAAAGCATTTTAATGGGAACTCATCAACAATTATATAACTAGTTCTCTGGTCATAGTACTCTCACCCTGAAAATTTTTTTAATTGTAAAAGACTGCTAGTATTCACTGTAGTATCTAATAGCTATCAAGAATGTATTTTAAGTAACTGACATATCTCAACAACTAGATCAAGCCCAGGACTTATTTATTAGACTCCTACAATGTGCTGATCATGACCAGGATCTGAGAGAAATGCAAGCTTGAAATGGGATAAGATCCAATCTTTCATGAACTTACAGTTGAATGTGGGGACACACACACGCACACACACACACACACACAAACACAAAACTAGGATACAAAATAATTTAGATTCAGCACAAAAAAAAGGTCTATTTAAAGTATGATGTGATTGAAAAGCCAGGAATAAAGGATATCTACAGAGAAGAGAAGGCATTTGAGACATACTTTAATTAAACTGCCCTCTTTCTTACTCATATTTATTTCTAATCATCTTAAAATGTGGCCCTTGTGAGAGGTTTTTCTGATCTGGTTCTGTGATTTCATCACTGTATGGAATTTTTAGTGCAGAAATTCCCTCAGACAGATGAGTAACTAGATTGTAACTTCAAGTCTCAGAAGAGCTGCCTAGGGACGGAGATGTCAAGTGACTTGTCCAATACAGCTAGCATGTGTCAGAGGCAGGGCTTTAATCAATCAGTCAACAAGAATTCATTCATTGCTTACTATGTGCCAGGCTCTCTGGCACTTGACCTTAATGACTATAAGACTGGCTCTAATCAACAAACCATATTGTCTCTCTTGGCAGAGGTTAAAATGGAAAACCCTTAATAAAGCTGTTACAAGTTTTAGTTCATGTTCACTTATTCATTCACTGAGCAAGTATTATAAAGCACCAACTGTATGGTAAGCACTATGTTTGGCACTGGTGATACAAGGCAAAAATGAAATGAAATACTTGCAGTTTCAAGAAGCTTACCTTCTATTGAGAATAAACAACATATACACAAACAAATCAATACAAAACATATACCAAGCAAGTTCAAAGTAATTTTAGGGGAAAAGGCAGCAGTGAGTGAGTAGAGAAATGACAGCAGAATCAGGACAGGTCTCATGGAGGAGTGGTACATAAGCAGCTGAGACTTAAAGGGCAATGAGAAGTCTTGGACGTGCTGTTGAAGAGGGGACCACCCACACAAGCACAGGAAGAGAAAACAGAAATGTTACGTGGGGAACAGCAAGTGGCCAGTTAGCAAGAGGGTAAAATGTGTGAAGGGGAGTAAAATGCAATAAAGCCCTGAAAGTCAAGCTTAGGGCAGACTGTAAAAGGCTGTAAATGCCAAACAGCAGCTCTTTTCCTTTTTTGTGTCATTGCCCCTTTGACAATCTAGTGAAACCTATAGAGCCCTTCTTAGAATCATGTTTTTAAATGCAGAAAATAAAATCCCAGGATTTAAAGGAAATCAATTACAGTGAAGCATAATTATGTACTTATTAAGCCTTTTATGTATAGTGTCCCCCCCACCTAGACTGGAGGACAGGAAAGATCTTTTGTTTGTATTTGTATTCCTAGCAGTTAGCATAGTGCTTGGCACACAGAGCCTAAGAAATGGATTTGACTTGACTTGCAAAACAAAATAAAACCAAAAACTATATATAAGGATGGTTTTAATTTCTAGTTAAATTTTAATATAACTTGTAGAACATAAACTCTATAATTTTACTTTAGGACAAGATATTCTTGGAACCATTTTAAAAAACAACTACAAAGAAATAACAATAGATTATATGCTATCTTCTTACTCATTAAAAAAAAAATTCTCTCAAGGCATCACCAGCTGCCTCTTGGACATAACGATGTCCTGTAGGCATCTCAAACCCAACATATCCAAAAGAGAACTCTTCTCTCCAGATTTTCCTTTTACTGCCAAGGACACCACAATACTCCAGTAATCTAGGCTCAAAAACTTGGTGTCAGTCTCAACTCCTCATATATACTCATTCCATATAGCCAAGCAAATGGCAAATCTTGTTGTTTCTACCTTCACAACATCTTTCAGACATTTTCAGACATTTTCTCTACTCAAATAACCACAATCCTAGTACAGACTCTTTTATTACCACCAGCCTAGACTACTGCAAAACTGTTCTAAATATTATCCGTATTTTCCTTTTTTCCTTCCTTCCTTCCTTCCTTCTTTCCTTCCTTCCTGGCAATTAATGTTAAGTGACTTGTCTGGGGTCACACAGCTAGTATCTAAGGTTGAATTTGAACTCAGTTCCTCCTGACTCCAGTAACAGTTCTCATTACTGTGCCATCTAGTTGCCCCTTGTCTCCCTGTCTTAAGTCTTTCTCTACTCTAATCCATTCCACTTCCAAGGCAATTTTCCTAAAGTATTGGTTTGAAATGTCATCTTGACTATGTCACTCAATAAACTCCAGTGGCTCCCTAGTACTCTCAATATCAAATATTAAGTCCTTTGTTTGGCATTTAAAGTTCTTTACCATCCTTTTCTATAAGATCTTTCCTATCATTTCAGTCTTTTTATAGGACATTAGGTGGTGCAGTGGATAGTACATTGGACCTGGAGTCCAAATCCAGCCTCAGACACTTACTAGCTGGGTGCTGCTGAGCAACTCAGCTTCATTTATGTTTGCCTTTATTTCCTCATCCATAAAATGGGGATACTAATGGCACCTACATCTCAAAACTGTTGTGAAGATCAAAGGAGACAATAACTGTAAATCTCTTGGCACAGTGCCTGGCACATAGTAAGCACTATATAAGTGTTAGCTTTAATCATCATGATCATCAATATTACCATAATATCTCACTCTCCCTCTATAACTCTACAATTTAACTTTGGTGGCCTCTTTGCTGTACTTTTCACATGGCTGTCCCCCATGTCTGGAGTTTCCTCTCCTCACTACCTTTTAGACTTCAAGACTCAGCTCAAATTCCACTTTCAGCAGCCGACTTTCCCCAGGGCTTTTCCCTCCCCCAATCCCCACTTCTACTCCTTTCCCGGGAGATTCCTTTGCTAGGTATCGAGTAAGTACACAGTCATGAACATATCACCTCCTCACTAGAATAACAGCTCCTTGAGTCTAGGGACAGTGTTTCTGCCTGTCTATATCTCCAGTAAAAAACTAACCAATACTGAATGACTGGCTGATAGAGTAGCCAGGTCAAAATATTTTAGTCTTGAAGAAGTTTTTTTTGGAATATGTATCAACAAAACAACATGAATAATAAATCAAACCATTCAGGATAAAATTTATTATGTCAACAAGTTTTTAAAGAAAATCATATTGCTGAACTGAAGGTCACTTAAAACACCTATATTCATAGACTAACAATAAATGGAAATAACACTGGACTTGAGAATCAAAAAACCTGGGTTTTTCTTTCACTTCTAACAAATGATCTTGAATAAATGACTCTTCAGGTTCTCATTTGTTGTATATAAAATCAAGGAGTTGGGTCAAACAATCTCTTCTGTCTCTAATTTAATTTTCATATACACACACATATGTTTTTTGTTAGGACTAAAGCTTTCATCCTCTGAGCTACATTCTAAGGTAGGAAACTGAAAAGGAGAAACCTCATTTTTGTTTCCTAGTCTACAAATAAATAGTGGGAGAGAACAAAAGATAAAGACCAAATTAGATGAATAAATTAATACCTTACATTTTGGATTTCAAATTGCAAAACAATTCAATTTAACATTCATTGAGCACCTGCTACAGAATCCAGTAAAACTGGATTTCTTTCTTTTCTCAACTAAACTATATACATTTATTTTAAAAAAATTTGCAATCTAATAATAAATTCTATTTTCATTAGGCATAAACACAGTTTTTCTTTAAATTGAGTTTTGTACTACAAGGCAAGAACAGAAGGCTAAAAAATGTTGCTTTTTCAGACCATGTCAAGTTCATAGCTATTATACTAGTAAATGAGGCATAGGCCTGGTATAAGAATTCTGTTAAGCATATCTTTTATTAGAATTAGTCTTTAATTACTATTTATCAAAGGCTATTATTTCCATGACTATCAAAATTTCTCCTTTAAAATTAAGAATTAGATGATGAACTTGAGTATTATATGAAATGAGATGTCTATTATCAAAATATTGTGAACCAAAGGAAAATTTACATTGAAAAATTTCTCGTAAGGTATTAGAACGATTTTTCCAGAGATTCAGCAAAGAACATTTTTTAGGAAAAAAAAAAATAACAACAGTCTCCCTCAAGACAACAGAAAACTCCAGTACTATAAAATTTTGGTTTAACTGAGTTGCTTAGGCAAAAAGATTTTCTGGTTAAGTAAAAGCATTTATGTCCCCAATTGTAATAGTGCAACATGGCAACAACTGTCTTTAGTGGCAATATTCCATAAGTCCACAAGATGGGGATGCTCCCCATAAAAGTAGACCTTTAGGATATAAAGAGATTCCATCCCAATGACCCTACTATTGAAGAGGATTTTAGCTTTTCCCTCCAATTTGAAAATGAAAAAAACACAAATTTTTATACCTGTCCTTATAATCTCAAGGTTCAATTTTATCACTTTGTAAAGAAATTCTAGCAATGCTTACTCATTTTATTTTTCCTAGAGTTCTATTTTCAACAGTTTTAAGAATGTCAATTAAATGTCTGCCTCATGAGGACTTGGTTGAAACTATAGGTAACTATATATTTTTCTCGCTTATGAGCACACAACTTTGCATTAAGATTAATATCACCATTTGCAGTATTTTTCTGAATTAACCTGAAATGAATGTTGGCAAGGGGGTAACAAAGGTTCAAGAGGGAGGAAGGAAAATAGAATGGAAATTAGATATCTGAATTTCCCTAAAAAGGAGCGAATTCATATTTTATGACATGCAATGGTGCAATTAATATGTGCGAAGTATCTTGGAATTATTTATTTGCCTTTCTGTTGAGGTACTTCAGTTCTGAATATGTCAATTCAGGTCTCTGACTCTTCTCAGAGGCATTAGCTCTCCCAAGCTAAAACTTTTACTTTCTCAAAAAAAAAAAAAAAAAGAGGGGCAGGAGGGTTTCAACAAAAGGGTTTTAGTTACTTGTCACCTGTCCTATTAAATAAACTCCAGTTACTCCCTCTCCCCTCCAGGATCAAATATAAAATCCTCTATTTGGCATTCAAAAATCTACCTACCTCCCACCTTTACAATTTTCTTATACTTTACTTCCTACCATGTACTCTTTGATCCAGTGACACTAGTTTCCTTGCTTTTCCATGAACAACATACACCATCTCTTGGCTCCGGGCATTTTATTTAGCAGTCCCTCATTGGCCAGAATGTTTTCCCCCTTATCTCCACCCACTAGCTTCCCTAGCTTCCTTTAAGTCCCAATTAAAATCCCATCTTTTACAGAAGTCTTTTTCCACCCCCTTTGAATTCTAATGCCTTCCCTCTTTAAATTTTCTATTTAAACTGTAAATAGCTTGTTTGTATGTATTTGCTGGTTCATCCCACTAGACTGTGAGCTCTTTAATGTTAAGAAATGTCTTTTTCTCTCTTTTGTATTCCCACTGCTTAGCACAGTACTTGGCACATAGTAGGCACTGAATAAATGTTTACTGAGTGACTCATTTAAGTGTCAGTTAAATGGAGTGTCTTACTGAGAGTACTGATCACACACACACACACCAAATTCCAAGTGTAGACTGACCACTTTGTGCTCATTTTGTCTTTTAGTTCATTAGCAGCAGTTCTCAATCTGTAGGTTGTGACCCTTTGGGGGTTGAAAGACCCTTTCACAGGAGTTGCCTAAGACCATCGGAAAACACATATTTCCAATGGTCTTAGGAACCGAGACACTGCTCCTCTATCCGTCTACAGGTGGGTCTGCCCACATGCAGATAAGCCCTAAAAGGGTCGCGGCATTAGGAAGGTTGAGAACCACTGGCTCCAATCCTTACTTTCTAGACACTTTATGATACCACAGAAGCCTCCTCACCCCTGGAGTTCACTCTACTCCTGGACTTCTCACACTGGAAAACACACTCTATCCCGGAAGCCCCTCCTGATGGGCTGGTTCCTTTCAGAACATCCATTTTTTAATTAAACTCTTCAGGCTAGTCATATCTTCATTCCTCTCTAGACTTCCTCTACTATGCTATCACCTGGTTTCCTTCCCTCTATCCCTCTTTTCAGTGACCTTTATGTGTTGCTTTGCCAAACAAAATGTAAACTTCCTGAGGGCAGGGATTGTCTTTCCTTCTGCCTGTATTTATATCCCCAAGGCTTGGCACCATGCCTGGCACATAGTAAACACTTAATAAATACTTGTTGACTTTACTTGACCTGGTTATAAATGTCATATCTAAGATTATATCTCACTGTAATGTATCCTAGTACTCTGGGGCAGAGGCATACAATAAAAGGACTAAACTAGAACGTTAATGTCAAAGGCTAAGGTCCATAACAAAGTATCTTATCTGAATTCAGCTTCCCTTTCTGATAAAACTGAGACATTATTTATATCATTTATATATTTGTTATGCTGAAATGGGAATGACAAAATTCCTTTACTGGAAAGTTTATAGGAAATCTGGAGCTTAGAACACATGATCCTCTTGGAAAAACTGCTAGAGATAGTTTCCCAGGCTACCCTGTAAGAAAAAAAAAAACCTAAAATGTATCCAAAATACGGTTTTATTTGAAATAGGCACCTAACCACCTTTCTATCTAACACAGTTTGTTTGAGAAATTCAGTTATCAGTTTCAATTCAGTATGCTAAGAAAATTCTTTATTGCCTTTAATTCAATCGAATTCAACAAGCATTATTAAGCATCTACTATATGCCAGGCAGGGGGAGAGAAGGAAGGAGGGAGTGAGGAAGGGAGGAAGGGAGGAAGGAAGGGAGGAATGAAGGAAGGAAGGGAGGAAGGAAGGAAGGAAGGAAGGAAAGGTTCCTGACCTCAGGAGAACTACCATATTATTGAAAAAGGAAAAAAAATGTACAAAGAAAAATAGAAAAAAATATAACATTTTATACACACACACACATACATAATCACGTGTATATGCATTTGTGGGGTGGGGGGGGAAGAGGGAGTATTAATAACTGAAGGACTCAGAAAAGGTCCCTTGATGCTACAACTGACTGATAGGTGGTACTTGAGCTGAACCGTGAGGGAAGTCAGGGATTTCAAGAGGGAGAGCACTCTAGGCATGGAGGACAGCGCATACACAGGTAAGAAGGTATATAAGATGCAGTGCTGCATATAAAGAATGCCAAGTAGACTGGTCTGGGTGGGATGTGTGGGTGGCTGAGTAGGATTAAAGGGAAATCAGATTCCAAAAACTGGTTGAAGCTTGACTGCAAAGAGTTTTCTATATTAAGAAAGGAGTTTGTATTTTATCCTCGAGGCAATAAGGAGCCATTGAAGCATCTTGAGAGGGGGAGGGACATAGTGAGGCCTGTGGACATGTTGATATTAGGGAATATTATTTTATAAGCCATTTGGAGGATGAAATGAAGAAGGGAGAGAAAAGAGAGCAATGAGATTATTATTAAAGTAGTCTAGGTGAGAGGTGAAGAAGGGCTTGACCTATGATGGTGATCCTATAAATGGACAGATGTGAATGGGTACAAGAAATGTTATAGATGTAAATAAAAATCAAAAAGAGTTGGAAATGGGTGATGAGAAACAGTGATGAATTGAGGATGGCTCCAAGATTCTGACCTGGGACTGCTGGAAGGAATGTGGAACCACTTGTGAAGCTAGGAAGAAAAGGGTGTTTCTCAAGTTAAGATCATGAGTTCTATTTGTACATAACACTTAAGAACAATCACATTCCCTTTCATTGATCCTGACCCCTCTGACTGGAGGCTTGGAGGGTGAGCACTAAACTCCTCCAAAGCTTTCCTTTCTAAATGGTTGGGACCTGGAATTTCTAAGCCAACCCTCCACTTTCAATCTGGAGCTCTGCTTGGTTTCAGCTCCATGGAACATGATGCCCCTCAATGGGCACTTCCTTACCCTGGCACATAGCAGGCACTTAATAAGTGTTTATTGTATTGTATTGCACTGTATTGGTCCCTACCTTCCCTTCTTTCTAGCAACAAAGTTCTCCTAAAGTTAACCAGGGCTCTGTAAAAAGGGGGCCAGTTACTCCTAGGCACTTGTTAATTTTGTAGGAGAAAACTAGGATAATCACAACCTAGTAATTTTTAAGTTGGAGAAGAAAGGGCAATAGACCCCATAAAGGCAGAGTGATTCAGGATTCCATGCCTCCATCATCTCTATGTTGTATGTATTTACAAATCAGGAATTATTACCAGCCTGACTCCAAAATAGGAAACAAGTACAGGAATTCTTTTGTTTTCTTCACTCCAAGAAGCAATGATACTTAAAAGAGTTGAGATTTATTCAAACATATTTGAAAGCGAAAGAACCATGTGACTTCTGTATTTAAAGTTCAAGAAAAGTTTTAATATAAACTTATTATAATAATCTTAATAAATAATCAAACCAAATTTGTTGCACCACCTAACCACCCCTCAACATGTTTTTTAATTCCATTGAACTAAAGTATTTCTAAAATGGAATGGGCTGCCTTATAATGAGTCATTAGAAATTTTGTTAGAAATTCTCAAGCAGGGGCAGCTAAGTGGCGCAGTTCATAAAGCACTGGCCCCAGAGTCAGGAGGACCTGAGTTCAAATCTGGCCTCAGACACTTAATACTTAATATCCATGTGATTTTGGGTAAGTCACTTAACCCCAATTGCCCTGCCTTTCCCCCTCCAAAAAGAAATAAAGCAAGAAATTCTCAAGCAGAAGTTGTATGACCACTTACGGTAGATACTACAGACAGAGGTCATGACAGGAACTGGATTGATAGTCTTTTCCAGCTTCTTCTAAGGAAAATAAATAGGGCAAAATACAGAGGTGGGATGAAAAGTAAAGGAAAAAAAAAAGATGAGAGAGCAAAAGCAGAGAAGTAGAAAAAATTTTGTATAGCACTGAACTATATGTGTTAACAGTCATTTTCTGATCTCCTGGAATGGATTTCTATAACTTTTCTGTTAACTTAAATTACTTTATATTGTTATACTATTTCTTTTTTATTTTATTTTA
>JAQQSW010015202.1:0-11939 GCA_028646575.1 Pseudocheirus occidentalis | reverse complement strand
TGCTCCATTGGTATCATCGTGATGGCACGGAAAGGGAGGAATTCCAGTACGTTAAATGATGCCCCTATAACAAACTTATGCAAGTACCTACCCCAGAGTTGAGCAGTATGGACTGGCATGGATAAATATAATCACTGGAGAAAAGATCCAAATCATTGAGCTCACATGCCTGTTTGAGTATTTTAAACAAGAGACACTTAATTCAGATGAAAGGAAGTATTGAGTGAAATATGTTTGGCTGAAAAATAATGTCATCACTATGGATATTCTCTTTCTTCCTGAAAGTCACAACCCTCATACCTTTATAAATTATTTTGAGTTTCCAAGACCAAAAATAAAATCATAACTATTGTAACTAACTTTCTATAAATGAGGCTTTCCAGACTTTATGAGGCTAGTACTCTGACAATAGGCACAGTTAACCCAGACTACACTCACAGCCTTTCTAGCTTGGTGGTATGAAAAGGATTATGGACTTCCTTGTCACATTCTTCAGAAATGAAGATTCAGTTGAAGTTCTACCTTCTGTGGGAAGGTTAACCTCACTCCCTTAAACATTATTTTTCTGTTTTTCCTCCTCAGACATTATGCATATAATTTTATGCATATATATACATATACATACATACACATACATACATACACACATACACACACACACACACACACACACATATATATATAATTGTGTGCCTGTTAGATGGTAAGCACTTTGAGATCAAGGACTAATTTGCCTGTTTGTTTTCTCTTTGAATCTTCCACACTTTGCCTAGTCTTCCAGATGGTTGGGATTTAATATATTTTTGCTGAAATGGAACGGAATGCCAAGATGAATCATCAAGTATGAAGATGCAAGCAAAAAAGATAACAGGGTCTTGGGCTGAATTAATAGAAATGCAGTTCCCGGGGGGGGGGAAGTTTATATTAGTCCCACTGCTCTCTGCCTTAGTTCCTACCTAAATGTCTGTTCTTCTCCCCACATCTTGGGAAAGACATTGACAAGTTGGACAAGATTCAAGGGAAGATGACTCAAGAAGCTATGTGTAAAGGTTTACAAAAGTGTGAGATCTTTAATTATATGGCCTCACTTTAAATACTATCTCTGACACTATTTTTGTGACCCTAGGAAAGTCACTTCTCTCTAAGATTCAGTTTCCTCATCTGTAGAAAAGCTAGGGTTGAATTAGACTGCTTATTCTAACTCTAAATCTATGATCCTAGCATCCTCAGGATAAGATGAGGAGGAAAGCTAAGCCAACAACATCCCAAGATATGTTGTAAGAATTGAGAGTGTTTAACTAAGATAAGATTTTTTATTTTCTGTGGTGGAGGCATGATAGCTATCTTCAAGTGTCTGAAGGGCTCTCCTGAGGCATGAAATTATTCTTGTTCTTGGCCTCATAGGACAGAGTTAGGAGCCATAACAGAAAGTTACAAAGAGGTAGATCTCATATACCTATGCTCAAACCCCACTTCCAACATAGTGTATGACCTTGGGCAAATCACTTACCCTCCCTAAGCCTCAGATGTTTTAGCCATTAAATAGAGGCAATAGTTCCTCACTAGGTTGTTAAGAGGTTTAAGCAAAGTCATGTATGAAAAGCTCTTTGCAAACCATAAGGTGGTTTGCCAATTGTGTCGTGAATTAATATGTGTTATGGAAAACAACATGGAATTAGATGAATGAAGTGACTGAAATGTCTGTATTATTTGACTCAGCTACATACCTACTAGCCATATCCATCAAGGAGATCATTGACAAAAAGAAACGATCCAGACAAAACAAATTATTTTCAGCAGCACTTTTTGTGTTAGGGAAGAATCAATACAGGAAAAATACTTGGTGCCCGGTTGGAAACAAAGTAGAAGCCAATCCATTGGGAGAATGGCTAAATTAAATGTGGTATGTATGCAATAAAAAAAATCACTGAGCTGTTAGGAATGAGGAGCCATATAAATATAGGGGAACATGGAAGGACTTACATAAACTCATGCAAAGGGAAGGAAACAGAGACAAGAAGACAAGACACAGAATGACCCCAGTCATGGAAACAGAATTCACAAGAACCCCAAAATGATAAAAAATCGAAACTTGAATGTTTCAAAAAAATAAGTCTACCCCCCAAAAACAGATATAAGATGATGACTTCTCCCTGATCATTTCCATATTTGGGGTCCACAAAGGTGAAACATTGTGGATAATTTTAGAAATTTTTTATGGGCTGATTTTTTTCTGCATTTTAACTTTTTTATTATTAAAAGAAGCATTTTTAAGGAGTAGCTGTCTCAGAAGCAGAAAGGGATACTTTATATCTTTGAATACAGGTGATGTATCCTCTGAAATATCCCCTCTATCTTCTGAAAGATAAGTAAGGAAAAATTAAAGAAACTCATTAAAAATCTATTTTTACAGCACTATGCAAATTTAAGATTTTTGCTGATTCCTTTTTCAACTAAGTCACTTACATCCTATTGGAAACTGACTAACCTACACATCTCTGTACTTGATATAAAAGTCCGAGACTTTCAGTGCATCATGAAGCTACTTAGTAAATATGTGTCCATTGCTGGAGTTCGAAGACACTTTGATGACCTTGGCCCTCCTGTGTCTTATGGGGTAGAGCAGTTATTTCTTTTGTGAAAGAGATGAGGAAGGGGTGGCACAGTGAATAGAGCATGGGCCCTGGAGTCAGGAGGATCTGAGTTCAAATTTGGCCTCAGACACTTAATGCAAAACTTAGCCATGTGACCTTGGGCAAGTCACTTAACCCCAATTGCCCTCCAAAAAAGAAAAAGAAGAGATGAGGAGCTGTGCTTTCAAAATCACCATATCATTGAATCACAGACTATAGGAATTGAAATATGCCTTAATGATTGACTAGCTCAAAGCACCTCTCCCCTTCATTCTATGGAGGAACAAACAGGCTTGCACACTATAGATAAGAAAAGCATGGGGAAGAAAGCATGAGCCTCAGAGACCATTTAACATATGCTTGAACAATGTCTTTACAAAATGCAGGACAAGGGATCATACAGTTCCTGTTTGAGAACTTGCTCCTGCTCCCATGTCTTCCTTTTAAAAAGTATTTTATTTTTCATTTTCCCCAATAACATGTATCTTATTTCATCCTTAAGCAACCCATTCAATTTTTGTCCATATTTAATTATTTGAAAGCGTTTTTTGTTCTTGAAAGAGAGGAGAGAAAATAAATGAGTGTTAACTGAAAAAATGAATTTAAAGATATAGTGGCAGTGAAAAGTGTAGATAAAATAAGGCATTCAAAATCTAGTTCTCTGTAATTGGAGGTCTCAGTGACCTCAGCTCCTAGAAACTCTCTCTTGCCTGTCACCTTTGCCTCTCTCTCTGGGTTGTTTCATGCTGAGTTCTCCTTAGCTACTACATGACCTTTTTACCATTTAAACTAGATGATCAATGAAATAACTTTAAAATACTTCACATTTCTTTGAGTTTTAGCAAACCCTTGTCTCACAAGAACACAGTGCCTTCTGTAGAGTAGATGTAAATTGCTCACTTTTTACTCAGGAAGAAAGAAAACTGAAGAACACATTAAGTGACTTACTCACGGTCAACAGCTGGTTTCCATGAGAATCTGGACGAGGATCTGAGTCTTTCAACCTCAGGAGCAGACTATTTTCCACTGTTCAGGGCTGCTTTCTGGTCGATTCAGAGACACTTTCTCAAAAAGAAACAGAAGGCTGATTAAAGAGCCAAGCATCTGAACTGCTAGACTGGCAATCTGTTTGTTTCATCTCCCTGAAAGATAGGTCACAAACCATGTTTCTATAAGTTTGTGTCTTTTTACAGCAATTCTTGAGACAAGTGGACTATGTATTTCTTAGTCAATTTTCAAGAGGAGAAACTGAGGCACAGAAAAGGTAAGTGATTACCTGTGACCATGAAACTTTTAAGCCAAATCTGGGGCCAAGCCCAAGTTTTTGTTCCGTGCCCTTCCCTTGGTATCACATTGATTGAGTAGAAAAGTTTGGACTCTAACTCTGATCCAACCCAAAGAAAACTTCTGGACCTACCTCTAGTTCTAGATATTTTCTGGATTTCTCTCCTGAGTGCATTAGAGTAGGAGATTTCAACCTTTGGCTATGGCTACTGGGACTGAAATCCAGGAAACTCTCCCAAAGGACTCAGCCAACAGAGAAACTGAGCTCATTACCATTTTTTGCTATGGGTCCCCAAGTGAAGAAAGGGTAGGAAGCAGGGCATCCAGAGCTCTTTCATTTTTACTCAACACCAAACCTCATTTTATGGCTGAAAAAATGTCAGGCATTTTGCCAAGTGCTCGGGATATGAAAACAACAACAACAAAATGAAAATACACAAAAGTTGGTATCTTCTAGGAGCATACATGCTAATAGACATGCTTACAACATAGAATATCAAAGAGGGCTTTACTTTCAGAGACTAATGGTTTTGTCCATGCCAACATTCCCTCCAATAATACAGATAGCAAGCTCTTGATGAGTTAAGTCATTATGAGTGCCTGTATATTCAATAACTCATTGTCTGGTGGCCAATTTTAGCAACCCTATTCCCCTGGTAAATTACAAAGATAGGCATAAAATCTACTTCTCTTGAATCTTATTATGGCAACCTGTCCTCTTCATTGAACCAGAATACCTCAAAGTTAGAAAGAATATCAGAGGACATCCAGTCCAAGTCATACTTGAAGGAAAATCTCCTCTACAGTAAAAGTGCCACGTGTCTATTTCACCTTTGCTTGAGGACCTCTAGTAATAGAGAACTCTCTGCCGCCAAAGGCAGCCCATTCCACTTTGAGTTAACTCTCTCAAGTCATTAGGAAGGTTTTCTTTACATCAGTCTAAATCTACTTTATTTAATTTCCACTCATTGCTCCTGGTTCAGACCTCTTGGGCCACATAGGAGAAGTGATGGTCCTTGTTCACTTAATAGTCCTTCAAATACTTGAAAACATATACCATGTCCTTCATTAAGGCTTCTGTTCTCTAGGCTACGTATCTCTGGTTCACCTCCATCTGATATGCTCTGAAGGTTGATCACCATTGTAACCCTTTTTTTTCTGGATGCTTTACATTAACCTCTTACAGTAGTAGACAATGTTCTTCCTAATGAATGATTCCAAGAAATGAGCATTGTACTCCAGAAGTCTGAATTTGGCAGAGGAAGACTTGGCTACCATTTCCTGGTTCCTGAGGGCACTTGCTCTCTTGGTGTAGCGTAAGAGCACACTAGTTTTCTCGGCTATTGTATCTTAGAGTTGACCTCTAATGACCTCAGAGTCCATTAAAATACTCAGTTTTTTAATGGACAAACTCCTGCCTAACAATGCAGATTTTTTTCCTTTTTAGCTAATTTTTAACCTAATTGAAAAATCTGCATTTGTATTAAATGTTCCAGTGATTTGTGAAGACATCTCTCTTGTCAAATTAACAACCTGCACCACAACTTTGTCCTATCTGAAAATTTGATCAGATTTTATCTTTTCCATTATCCATATCATGACAAATATAGTGGAATGATACTTTGATTTGTAGTCAGAAGTCCTGAATGTGAATTACAGTGATGACTCTTTCTACCTTTCTCAAGTCATTGAAGTTCATGTTGCTTCAATTTACCCATGTAAAATGAAAACATCATTACATGGCCTCAAAGGCCCTTTTAGTTTTAAAATGATTGTCCTATGTTCAAATCACTGAGAAAAGGACATATTCTTATTGCACTCTTCTAGGTATCTCCTTCCTACCTGGTGTTGCCTCTCTAAGAATTCATATGCATAAACAAGGATTTTAGAGAGGAGGGGTGCAAATTTTAAATTAAAAAAAAGTTAAAAATAAATCCTTTCACTAATGTCCTCCTCTCATGTTTTATTGTAGTATGGCTCCCTGACTTCTTGAAGGTTTTGTCAAAAAAGTAGTTGAAGACAATCTGCTAATTTTTTATTGCATTTGACTTTAATCAACCAATTCTTTTCCAGATACTGAATTCCTCTGCACTTTTTTGTCTTACTATTCAAATAATCTTTTTTTTAATCAATGCCATATTTTGACCTGTTTCTGCTAACCTCCTGACAGAATTTCATGAGCTCCAGTGGAAAGTACCAGGTTTGCTCTGTTTCATCTTTTATTTCTGTCTTCTGATGTGGGTTCTTTGTTACAGCTGTGATATGGGATGTTTTCTTTCATTTTGAGGATTATTTTTAATATTTTATTTTTTCCAGTTATTTGTGAAAACAATTTTAACATTAAAAAACTGAGTTCCAATTTTTTTCTTCCCTCCCCTCTTCTTCCTTCAGAAGGCAAAAAATTTATATAGATGCCATTGTGCAAAACATATTTCCATATTAGTCATGCTGTGAAAGAAAACACAGATCAACAAAAGGAAAGAAAACAAGAAAAATAAAGAAGTATGCTTTAATCTGCATTCATACACCAACAATTCTTTTTTTCAGGGTTGTAAATCCAAACATGATCAGATTTCCAGAGGACTGCTGCTGTGAACAATTTCAAGATTCTGATTACACAATATAATGAACTCTATTTATACGGTAACAAACTAAGACAAAACATTCACAGAAAATCAAAGTACAACATTCACAATGTTATGGCATAACAACTTATCACTTAAATGGCCACATAGTTTTCACCAAAGTAGTCACATAGTTTTAAACAAAGTACATTCATACGGTAACTCAATAATTTAGTAAGTCCTTAATTCAATCACAAAGTACAAGGGTCAAAAGTTCTCTACCCCTAGAATTGTTTTAATCTCTTCAATCAAAGAGTCTTTCTAGTTCTTGATTGGAGATTAGTTTTCAGTCATTCCTTATGAGTAAGTCTTTAACTCAATTATTTAAATACAAAGTTCTCTACCCCTAGGCCATAGTAAATCATGATCTTCTCAGTTTGCATTAAATACCCAAGGAGAGGGCTTTTCATTTTGACTCAAGGCAGGCTCTCAGCTTCCATGGTTCCTCTTCCATAGTCCCAGCTCCTTGTCCAGTTCCTGCTTAATATTGAAGTTCATAGTGTCTAGTCCACCTTCAGTGCTTCACAGTTTCTGTTCCTGGGAAATAAAGCTGAAAAAAGCCACAGTAACATTCATGCACATTGCCATCATCCTCATGAATTCACTTTCTGCCTGTGAAATCAATATGGATCCAACAAAAAGGTCTCAGGAATCGACACAAATTATCAATATAGTCCCAGGACCTGTAAAAGCATGAGCAAAACCCTCCTCCAGGATTTCTGTAAAAAGACAACAAAAATATCCTCTTTCAGGGCTTTCAGTAAAAACAGCAGCAAGGTCCCAGGGCTTCTGTAACAATAGCACTGTCCTCTATCAGCAGACAAGTCTGACAAAGTAAAATCAAAACAGACACACAAAGTACCAGCACCACAGTCATGCTGCCTCCCAGTTCTCCTTTCTTATCATTTCTCAGTTCTTCTCAATTCTCTCCTCAGTTCTTTTTGGCAGATCTGGTTGGCTCACAGAAGTTCTCGGCAGCTCTCAGAAGTTCTCAGTTCTTTTCTCTCTCTCCAACAGTAGTTGCTCAGCCTCCAGATGCTCACACCCAGTAGTTCTGGCCTCTATCAGCTTTGCCTTTTCCTTATATATGGTATTAGTTTCTGACCCTTCCTGTTATATCAACAATTTATCCCACTTTGGGATTCACAAGTTTTGGATCTTAATACCTGACACAATCATGAGTGTGAAACAAAGTGCTAAGTACCTATTTGCTTGCCAATACAAGGAGCATGGAAGATCTTCAAATTCCATTACTATTACAGGGGTGTATAACATTTTTCATTATAAGTCCTTTGGAATTATCTTGGATCATTTCATTGTTGAAAAAAGTCATTCACAACTGATCATTGTACACTACTGATATTAATGTGTACACTATTTCCATGGTTCTATTCAGTTCACTTTGTATCAGTTCTTTTAAGACTTTTCAGGTTTTTCTGAAATCATACTGCTCATCATTTCTTATTATGCCCTAACTTGTTCAGTCATTCCCCAATTGATAGGAATTCCCTCAGTTTCCAATTCTTTACCACTACAAAAAGAGTTGCTACAAAACCAAAGAAATATACATTACAACTATTGACATTTTTAATGAATTTCTTTTATCCAATGTTTGCTTTGTCCAAGTATGTCTATTATAGCATGTCAATAATATCTTCATGGACAGCAAAGTGGGAGAGTGGATAAAGATCTTGTCTTGGAATAAAGAAGACATATTTATGTGTTCAAATCTGACTTCACACACTTGCTAGATGTGTGACCCTGGGCAAGTCACTTCACCCTGTTTGACTCAGCTTCCTCATCTAGAAAATAAGCATGAGAAGGAAATGGCAAGCCACTCCAGTATCTTTGCCAAGAAAACCCCAAATGGGGCTCGTCATGAACAATCCAATGTGACTGAATATGGCTGAACAATGACAAGTGAGTTAGTTTCCATTCATTTGAAGTCTTCATTTGGTGGCTGGATCACCATTTGTTTGGGATGTTAGAAAACTGGTTGGCAGAGTTTGACCCTAGATGATCTCTGAGGTCCTTTTCACCTTTTGACTCCATGATTTTATATAAGAATCATTATCTCATAGGACAAAGAATCATGATGTTGAAGAATCTCTGAGTGGGATTAATGTCCAGAAGTTATGAAGTCCAAATCATGCCTGAAGACTATTGGCCTCTGTAATATTCTAAACAAATCACCATGTAAATATTCATTTGCAAACCTCTAGAGAGGGGATTCCAACTACTCTTTGGTAGAACAGATGACTGGTATCCACCCAGTCCTATAAGCCCTCTTTTTCTTAGTTTTTTCTTCCATAAAATGGGAGTGATTTTACTTTCACTACTGAACTACTAAGGTTGTTGTCAGGAAAGCCCATTATAAAACTCAATGTGTTGTAGAAATAGGAAGCTACGGCCCTTTTCAGAGAATGCAGACACTCTGTCCACTCTTTTCCTACAATGGACTACCCACCATTATGGGAACTCTGTGCTTTTTGTCCCTAGCCTGGAAAATATTGGGAGGAGTCCAACATGATCCAGGTCCAGGAGGTCATCTTGCTGGGTTTGTCAACGAGTCCAGGTCTACATGATGTCCTCTTTGATGTGTTCCTGACCCTCTATCTACTGACTCTCTTAGAGAATACAATCATAGTTCTGCTCATCTGGAGCCACACAGAATTCCAGAAACCCATGTACTTTTTTCTGGGGAACCTGAGCTGCCTGGAGATGTGTTATGTCTCTGTCACAATGCCCACGCTGCTGCTCGGGCTCTGGTAAGGGCCTTGCCATGTCCCTTTCATGTCCTATATGACTCAGCTCTTCTTCTTCATCACATTTATCTGTGCTGAGTGCACACTCCTGGTCTCCATGGCCTATGACTGCAATGTGGCCATCCATTGTCCCCTCCACTATCCAATACTTAGGAGGACCCAGGTCTACCTCATGCTGGCCATGGCGCATGGATGGGCAGGCTTAGTGCCTCTCTGATCAAGCCTTGCCTTTGAGGTTTTAATCTCTGATACTGGTTTCCCCCTTTTTATTGTTATATTGAAAGTCTTTGGCAAAAATATTTAAAATAGTAAATATAGGGTTTTTGCTGTCTTACTGGATTACTAATAGTTATTATCAAGGAAAGAGCCTAGACATCATATTTCAAGAAATTAACAAGGAAAACTGCCCAGATAATCTCAAATCAGAGAGTAAAATAGAAATTGAAAGAATCCACTAAGTACCACCATAAGAGATCCCAAAACAAAAACTCCCAAAAATATTATAGCCAAATTCCAGAGCTCTGAGGTCAAAGAGAAAATATTTCAAGTAACCAGAAAGAAACCATTCAAATACCATGGATGCACAGTTACAATAATAAATCAACAATTAATATTGGATCTCTTTCTTATGAGTCCCAGTTCCACATTACCAAGAAGCTAATGGATATGCCACAGGCACCTTAAATTTAACATCTCCAAAATAAAGCTCATTATCTTTCTCTAAAAACTCTTGTGGACACTTCTAGCTCTGACTGTCTATAACTTAATAATGATGCTAATGTTGTGAATGAAATTCAACAAAATTAGACTGAGGCATATTTTCTTCAAGAAAGATAACATTTTATTAACAGGGAGCGAGCCTGCCAATAAAATGGGCATAATAACTGCCTCAGTTATTAAAAACAAAACAAAACCTGGAGATGGAGATTCCGTTCCTTTTTGTATGGGAAATAGTAAAATATGTTATAGAGTTGGTAACATCATGGGTCTGGGAACAGCATGATTGGTTATAGTGAGGACAATGTGATCAGTTGGAAGGTGGGAACAAGGGGTTGGAAACTACCTCCTCCTTCCCTCCTGTAACTAAGTAATATTCACTGAGTCTAGCTGCAAGGCTACATAGTGAGGCAGGTGTCTTTGGATGGCAGACCAAATATCCTTCAAAGATTGACCAGCTGTGTAAAAAACATTAGACCAGACTCCCTGCCATCCACTTGCATTACCCCAAAGACAACAGATTTCTTTCAGACAAGAATAGAACAATGAAAACTGAATTTCTGAACTTAACTTATTACAGACCAACTGAATTTCTGACTAAGTTCACAGACAAAGAACCATGACTTATGCAGTTACAGGACAAAGTCAATTAACTGTAAATAGGATCAATACAAATGGTACATTATCAATTTAATATTGTCATTGTAAAGCAGTCCAAAAGCCCTTAGTTTCTGAATGTTGACTCCCAGTGTTCACACTCCATTCTATTATTTGTCATAACCAAAAGCAGAGCACTAGGGTTCAATTCATCTGGGCACCCCTTTTTTCCTACCCAACATCCTCCCAAAGGCAGCTTTCACCTCTTTGTTCCTCAGGCTGTAGATGATGGGGTTGAGCATGGGAGTTACGAGGGTATAGGATAAGGACACAACTTGCTTGCTCTCAGGAGAGTAGCTGGACTTGGGTTGGAGGTGGATGACACAAGCTGTGCCATAGAAGAGAGTCACAACAATAAGGTGGGCAGCACAGGTGGAGAGGGCCTTGTGGCGCCCAGTGGCAGAGGGCATTTGTACAACTGCTGCCAGGACATGGCCATATGACACTGTGATGAGGGAGAAAGGCACCATCATGACAAGCACTGTGGCTACAAGGATGTAGGTCTCAAATATGGATGTGTCAGCACACACTAGCCTCAGGAGTGGTGCCACATCACAGAGGAAATGGGGAACCCCTCGGGGTCCACAAAATGGGAAGTGGAAGAGCCAAATGGTGAAAAGCAGGGAAACTGGGATGCCTGTCACCCAGCATGCCACTGCCAGAAGGAGGCAGAGTCTCTGATTCATGAGGACCCCATAGAGCAGAGGGTGGCAGATGGCCACATAACGGTCATAGGCCATCACCGTCAGGAGGAAACACTCTGATGTGACACAGGACAGAATGAGAAAGAGTTGGAGAGCACAGCCCACCAGAGAGATGCCCCTTCCAGCCACTAGGCTTTCTAGCATCCTGGGCACAATGTCCAAAGAGAAGCAAATCTCTACCAGGGCCAGGTTACGAAGGAAGAAATACATAGGTGTGTGGAGGGCAGTGTCAACCAGAGTTAAGAGTACAATGAGACCATTTCCCAGCATTGTGATTATAAACATACCCAGAAACAGCACAAACAGAATTGGCATCAGCCTGGGAACATGGGAAAAACCCAACAGGACAAACTCCTCAACTGAAGATTGATTGCTTCTAGCCAAATTCACAACAGGATCCAAAGGGTCCATCCCTTCTCAAAGCTCCAGAGTGTACAAGAAAGTGATGAGCTCAAGAACACAGCAGGACCTTGTTCTAAAAAGAAGGAAAATCCACTGAGAAATTGGGCTATGCTTTCTTTATCTAAGCGTATCACAATTGCAGTTATAGGCAGC
>JAQQSW010015201.1:0-11939 GCA_028646575.1 Pseudocheirus occidentalis | reverse complement strand
CACTTTTGGGGTTGTATCCCAAAGAGATCATAGAAGTGGGAAAAGGTCCTATATGTACAAAAATATTTATTGCAGCTCTCTTTGTCGTGGCAAAAAACTGGAAATTTAAGGGATGCCCATAAATTGGGGAATGGCTGAACAAGTTATGGTATATGAATGTGATGGAATATTACTGTGGTATAAGAAATGGGAAGGAGATGGACTTCATAATTACCTGGAGAGGCTTATACAAATTGATGCTAAGTGAGAAGAGCAGAACCAGGAAAAATTTGTATACAGCCACAGATACATCATATGTGTGACAACCAACTTTTAAAAACTGGACTCTTCTCAGCAATGCACAGTTAAAATACAACTCTACAAGTCTCAGGATGGAAGGAGATGTCTACATTCAGAGAAAGATCCAGAAAGACCAGAGTTTAAAAGGAGACTGAAGCAATGCATGCTATCATTCTTTTCTATGTTTGGCTTTTGTTCTTCTTTTCTCACTGTTCACTCCATTGGCCATAACCCCTATACAACCAGACTGTTGTACAATGTGAAAGAGTTTGCAGATCCTATACATGATTGTATGCCACCATGGTGGGGGTGGGGAGTGGGGAGGAAGGGGAGAAAAATCTGAAACTCAAGTGACTCTGGAACTGAATCTTGTAAACTAAAAGTAAACAAACAAGTCAATAAAAAAAAAAAAGAATCACACTCTGAGGCAAAATTTAAGGTCCAAGAGCACCACAGTTCAAATCCAGTTTAAAACACTTAATAGTAGTCACCCCTTTCATTTACCAAAAGTTTGGGAAGGCCTGACCAGTGCATGAGGAGGAACAGTGGAGCAGGCCCAAAGACAAAAAGAAAAGACTATTAGGCGGGATTCTAGAACCAGACTCTGTTTCCTCAACAGTAAAATGAGGATAATAATAGTATCTTTCCCTTACCCTCTTCCAAAATTATTGTGATGAGGGAGATATAAATATCGCATAAAGATAAATAAATATCACATAAATGAGATATCTGTAAAGTACTATATATAAATACTTGCTATTTTACTAGAGTTCATTAGAGTACAGATCCTGACCAAAAAATAAACAAATAAATCCCAGAACATCTCCTCAGGCACTTAAACTGAAGGTTTATCTCCATTTGGGTTCTTCAGTTGATATATAGGAAAGAATCAGCCAGTAGCCCTCAGGAAAATGAGGATGAGAAGTAGAAATGGCAGAATTAACTTACTTAGTTTAGTAAGACTCCTTCTGTGAAAGTTAGGTGTTTGACTTTTAAAACATTTCACAAAAGGACTCTGGCTTACATTTTTGGGCATATTATACATTGTTTCAAGAAAGACTATCTACTGTCAAGTCAAATTGACTTTCTTGCTATTCCTCACAGGGATTGTTCCATCTCCTCTCTCTCTCTTTTTGTCCTTCCTGTTTGTAGTGTTTCCTCTTCCTTCCCTGACTCTTAGATTCCCTAGCTTCCTTCAAAGATCACCTCAAGGGCCATTTCCTACCTGAGGCTTTTCATGACCTACCCAGTGGCTAACGCCTTTCTCAGAAATAACTTTGTATTTGCTTTATATTTATATATGTGATCTTAATAAATGCAGTGCAATCAACCTTGTGGTTGAATTATTAAAAAAAAATTTTTTTTTCAACTAACAATTAGCTATTTTTCTCTCCTACCCCTTCATTCCCACCCCACTGGGGGAAGAGAGGAATCTTTGTAACATATGCAGAGTCAAACAAAGCAAACTGGCCATTTCCAAAAGTATGTATCCTGTTTTGCAAATTTAATTTATCATCTCTCTATCACTGGTTCTATAGAATAATGGTTGCTTATTTTGTTTATCAGCGTTCTTAAGTCTTTAAAAGTTGTTTATTTTTTACAAAGTTCTCTTTAGAGTAAAAATTGTCCTGGTTCTGCTTACTCAACTTTCTATCAGTTCATGCAAGTTTTCCTAGGTTTCTCTGAAATTATTCATACAGCTGTAATAGTATTCACATGTAATGGCCAGCTAACTGGAAGATAATAGACCAGCTATTACCCTTGATTATCTCGAGAGCAGTCATTGTTCAGTCATTTCCCAAATGAGGGCCCTGCTTTAGTTTCCAGCTCTTTTCTACTACAAAAAAAAGGGCTAATATAAATATTTTTTGTAGATATGATGCCTTTTTCTCATTTTTAGACATCTTTGGGGAGTAAGTCTCACAATGGGTCAAATGATATTCACAGTTTAGTCACTTCTTAGACATGATTCCAGAATGGCTATACCAAGTATAATTCCACTGATAGCGTATTTATGTGCTGGTTTCCTGCAGGCCTGCCAAACATTTATTATTATCTTTTTTGTCAACTTTGCTAATCTGACAGGCATAATGCGGAATATCAGAAGTGCTTTAATTTGCATTTCTCTAATTATTAGTGATTTCAAGCATTTTATTTCATATTGCTATTGATAGCTTGGATTTTTTCCCTTGAGAACTGCCTGTTCATATCTTTTGATCATTTATCAATCAGAGAACAGTTTTTTCTTATAAATTTGAATCACTTCCTTATATATTTGGAAAATGGGTCTTTTATCAAAGAAACTGTTGGCAAAGATTTTTCCCAGTTAACTGTTTCCTTTCTAATCTTAGCTGAATTTGTGCAAAAACTTTAAAATGTATTAATAAAAATTAATAATTTGTGTTCCTCTCCAGAGATTTGAGGGTCAAATCCCAGGATCTACTACTTACTGCCTGAGTGACTTCAGGTGAATGAATGAATCTTCCTAAGCCTCAGTTTGTTATCTATAAAATGAGGAGGGTGAACTAGATGTTCTCTAACATTTATTCAAACTCCAAATCTATAGTCCTATGTTTCTATGACTACATCCAATTCAAAATGTCCAGTTGAGTATTTGAGAATACATAGATCGAACTTACCTAGTCTATTGATGCTAATGTACCCAGTGTACTTACTTGGACTAAAGAATTTTTTAAATGATTTAAAAAAATTTTTATGTCATAATTTCCAAAAAGACAACTTATTCTGTCCTACTCAATAAACTAGCCCTTCTATTAAAAACTTTTTTAAAAAGAGTTTTAACTAAAGTTAAACCAATCAACACATCAAAGTTTTATCTGACAGGATATGTGATATTCCACATTCATGTTTCTGCCAAAAGGGGAAAGAGGTAGAATTTTTTAAAATCTTCTCTAGGGTTAAGTTTATAACTACATGGCATTCAATTTCTTTCTTTCTTTCCTTTTCCCATTAATACTGTTGTAGTCATTGTACATATTATTGTTCTGGTTCCAGATGACATAGTGAATGGAGTCAGAAAGATCTTAGTTCAAATCAAGCCTTAGATATTTACTAGCTTTGTTGCCTTGGGCAAGTCATTTAACCTATGTCTGCTTCAGTTTCCTCAACTGTCAAATGGGGATAATAATAGCATCTACTTCATAGGGTTATTGTAAGGATCAAATGAGATAATATTTGTAAAACACTTAGCACAGTGCCTGGCACATAGTAGATATTATATAAATGCTCATTCCCTCTCTTCCTCTGACTTCATTCTTCTTTAGTTCATATGATTCTTCCCATGCTTCTCTGAGTTCATTATATTCATCGCTTCTTAAATACTTCTTTAATGTTCTAAATATTCTGTTACTTCTATGCACTACAATCTGTTTCTCTAAACAATAGGTATCCACTTGGTTTCCAATTCTCTGATACTATAAAAAGAGTAAATTTTTGGTAAACATAGTTGCAAATGAATATCTTCTTACTTGTTCATTTTAGATAATGGTGTTCATATAAAAACATTGAAGATATAAGCAAGCTATAATAAAAGCCAACTTTACTAAAGTAACTCAACTGAAGTGATTTGAAGACCATGTCATTGGATAGATGGCTAAGCATCTTAAGTACTATGTGAAAAGCACTGTGCTAAGTGTTGAGAATACAAAGAAAGGCACAACAAAAAATAGTTGGAAAGACAACATGCGAACAACTATGTACAAAAGCGATACATAGAATATAAACTGGAGATAATCTCAGAGGAAAGGCACCAGCATGAAAGTGGCTCTGGAAAGGTTCTCTTAGAAGGTACAGTTTTAGCTGGGACCTGAAGAAAGCCAGGAGATGAAGATCAGGAAGGGAAAGATTCCAAGCATGGGGAACAGTCAATGGAAATGCTTGAGTAGGACTGGGCTTGTGAGTTCATTGGATTAAACAATTCCCATATGAAGAAATTTCTTCTAATAATTGACACCTTTTCTGCAACTTATATTTGCCTCCTAGAACATTGAGATGTTAAGTGACTTGGCCAGGGTAAGGTGGGACTTGAACCCAGGTCTGTCTAGGTTCAAGGACAGCTCTCTACCTACTACTACACCATTCTGCCTTTTTTCTAATGTCATTGAAAGGAATAAAAACAGAACTAAATGATACTCAATTCTGAAGGACTTATGATGAAAAATGCTATCCATCTCCAGAGAAAGAACTGATGCAGTTTGAATGTAGGTTGAAATATACTTTTTCTTTATTTTCCTTTTTTTCTGTTTTTTTTTCATCACATGACTAAGATGAAAATATGTTTTGCATGACTGCACGTATATAACCTATGTCAAATTGCTTGCCTTCTCAATGGGGGAGGGGAAAGGAAGTAAAGGAGGGAAAGAATTTGGAACTCAAAAATTATTTTAAAATAAATATTAAAAACTGTAATTTGGGTAAAAGAAAATATTACGTTAATTTTAAAAATAAAAATATGTTTAAAAAAGAACTAAAGGATATTAAATAAAAGAGCAAATCAAAATGAAATACTATGGTTCAGAGTTCAAGCAGTCAACAAACATTTAATAAGCACATACTTTGTTCCAAGCAGTATATATGGATTTGGATGTAGACATACAAAAGTAATACAGTACATGACGATAAGGAGCTTGTATTTTATTGGGGGATACTAATATAACACATATAGATAAGAGGTGACAAAGGAAGGAAATTTTCGTTTAGGCAATAACAGAGACTATGAATAGACCTATAGGATGATAAATTGGTTTCAGGGAAGAGAGACAGAGTAGGGACTAAAGCTTGGTGAGGGATGGTCTACATAGAGAGAGCTGTGATGAGGAAGCACTCAGTGTCTCTGGTTCAGGGAATCTTCTCTCCATGGTCAAAACAAAAGAATCATTTGGGGACCTTGCTATGTTATAAGTGAGAGCTCTCTGAGGTACAAAGACATCTGTTTTTAATAAAAATATTCATTATGAATGATGTAAGTAGTATGCGAACAGTGGATAAAGTAAATTCTTAATGCTAACTTCTTCATTTCAAGAGCCTACAATGAAGTTACATAAAGGTAAGTAAGTAGATCAGTCATCATAATCTTTACATTTAGTGCCTGTACTGAAGAAAGTAAATGTTATATTTTTCAAATGCAGTACTTCTTACATGCAAATGATCTGTCTACAAGGATATATATATATATATATTTTTTTAAAAGAAATTTTAGCTGAACATACTTAGTAAAAGTAAAAGACATAATTTGCTATTTGCTGCATGCTTTTCCACACCTTGAAGAAGAACAAATGGTGTGATTTGGCTGCCAAGTTAATGGGCAATGATATTCTGAGGTTACTGTAACCTTGTTCTCATCCAGTACCAGCTGACAATGTGAGTTTCTGTTTCTGATCAGTTCCCACCTGACCTCTCAGAAACACTCCTTTAGGAAAGCATGTATACTAAAAGAAAAGTCCTTTATTATAGGGCAACTTCTGGTATACCTGTTCTCTTCAGTCCTCCATAGTTACTGCCCCTCATATACTCAGATCTTCATTATCCTGATTCCTATCTTGTATGTATATATGCTTGATTGCAAGAAAGAAATGGGATAGAGGTGAGAAGTCCACAAGTGTTGCACACTGTACAATTTTTTTGAAAATTTTCAACATATTGATTAGTTATGCTGATTTTTTTTCCTCTCTTTTTCCTTTTATCTTGTCTTTAAAAACATACTTTTTGTTATATAGGATGACATCTTAGGTGAGGAGAGGGCAGGATCCTGGGGAAAATTAAGGTGATGTAAAAAAAAGACCAATAAAAAGAATATTAAGAAAGAGATTAATGTAGCATTTTCTAGCCTTCAACATAATGCCACTTCTTACTGAGTTTATACTCCTTCAAGATATTGGTGGCAAGTACAGTCCTAGGAGCCTCACCATGCCCACAAGAATTCCATAAGTCATTTTAATATGTCCCACAAGCTATCACGAAAGAGATACATCCTGTTTAAATTTCTTTTCTTAGTTGTTCCCTATATTTGACACATCATCTGATATTTCCTGGTTGTCAAAATCATGGCACCTATGATGATTAAAGAGTCACAGTGTATAGAATCCATCTAAGACACATTGTACAGGAAGTAAGAAAGCCTGGAGTACCCAATAGAATCTTAGACCCTACTTTATATCCTGTCTTCCAACCACACCCTACAGTCCATTTCTTATATGGAGTAATAAGAATCATTTCACTGAAACTTGTTTTTCATTTCTAGCTACTCTTTAAAAACCAACAGCCCTATTCAAGGGCTGTTCTAATAAATCCCAAAAGATGGCTCTCTATCAGCTGGGCCCCCTTCAGTGAATGACTAATTCTTTTCTCCTACTCCATCTACTTCTGCTCTTCTTCCTTTCTACAATTCTAGTTTGCACAACTATAATGCAAAATCTTTTGAAATAAAACTTAAATCCTTCTAGAGTCTTTTAACTTCTTAGTCTTAACTAAGCTTAACACTGATACCTTTGTCTCCTCAGTCCCTGGATGTATTGTATATACCTTGCATAATGTTCATGTTACCTCTATCATTTAATGCATCTTGAGGTCCTGACCAGATGAGGTCTTTATGGGTATTGTTCTTTATTTTTGTATTTTTCCTAATATTTCCTAGTATCTTGTATACAAAAATCCTAATAAATTATGACTCAGTTAAATGGAAGTTTATGTCTCTAGTGGGGAATAACAGAATTTGATAATGACAAATCATTAAAGCTGTAACTATAAAACATCAAAATAAAGACAGAATTCAATAAATTTAGTTAAATCAGTGAAAATTGCAGCCAGTTTTGCCAATCAGGTGACATACTATCAGTGTAGCTACTCTAATACTTGTTTTTCCATGATCTTGGGCAAATTACTTCACCCATCCTGGGCTTCTCACAGCTTCAAAATAGAGGGGTTAGATTACATTGGACTTTTAAAAAAATATTGTTACCTTCTTCTAATCACTATAGTAACAAAAACAAATGATTGATTGACTGGATTTTCCACTTTTCAACTGATTATTTAGGTATCATGGAGCTGGGATCTTTTGTTAAGAAATTTGAATCAATCAAGTTGCCAAGAATCTTTAAATGCTTAAATTCTGGGTGTTACAAGATCACTTATAAGAGAGAGTTTGATTGATGAAGCGAGGGGGCGCATCCATATCATCAAGAAGTACATAAAATTATTTTATGATCAGCTGCCTGTTCCTCAAAGTCAGTATGTCAAAACTAAAATGATCAACTTGCCTCCAGAAAGTGTCTCTTCTACTTTCCCTCTTTCTATCAATGGCCCTGACATTTTTCCCAGTCACTCAGAGTTGAAACCTTGATTGCTTGGACTTTTTCCTTTCCTTATCATAGCCAAACCAGAGGTAAATTTTACTAAATTTGTCTTTCACATCTGTTCCCAGCTTCCCTACTATCACATGAATTTAGGCCTTAGTCACCACCATGGTAGACTTCTGCAGTAGTCTTCTAAATGATCTCCCTGCCTTTGCTTTCTCCCTTCCCACAACTATCAGTTGCTAGAGTAATCTTCCTAATAGACAGGGATGGTCATGTCATTTCTCTGCTCAGAGATCTTTAGTAGCTTCCCATTTTTTATATAATCAGATACAAATTCTTTAGACTGGCTTTTAGGGTGCTTCACAGTTTGGCTCTAATTAACCTTTCCTACCTTATTTCATTCTACTTTGATTTATACATTCTCTATTCCTGGAAAAGGAAGGGAGGAAGGGAAAGAAAGAAAATAAATTTGCTTCATTTTGTACTCTTGAGTTCATCAGCTCTCTATCTGTAAGTGTTTAATATGGTTCACCATGAGTCCTTTGGAATTATGATTCATTACTATGTTGGTCAGAGTTACTAAATCTTTAAAAATTGTTTATCTTTACAAGACTGCAACTGTTGTATAAATTGTTCTTCTGGTTCTGATCACTTCACTTTCCATCAATTAATTCAAGTCTTCCCAGGATTTTTTTGAAATCATCCCCTTTACCATTTCTTACATTACATTACATTACATTCAGACACTGCAGGATGTGAATAGTCCCCAGTTGAAGGGCATTCCTTCAGTTACTAATTCTTTGCCATTACAGAAAGAGCTGCTGTACATATTTTTGTGCATATGGGTCCTTTTCTTCTTTCTTTGATCTCTTCAGGGTACAGATCTAGTGGTATGACTGGGTCACAGTTTAATAGTTTTTTTAAGTGTAGTTCCAAATTGCTTTTTGGAATGGTTGGACTAGTTCACAGCTCTGCAAGCAGCATTATTAGTGTATATATTTTCCCACATTCTTTCCAGAATTTGTCATTTGACTCCTATTCATGGAATTCTCTCTCCTCATCTCTGCCTCCTAGCTTCCTTGGCTTCCTTTGAGTCTAAATTTAAGTCCCACTCTTTGAAAGAAGCCTTTCCTGTCTTCCATAATCTTAATGCCTTTTTTTCTGAAATTACTCCCAGTTTATGCACATTTTTATTTGCATGTGGTCTCCCCCTTTAGACTGTGACCTCCTTGAGAGAAGAAGATGGTTCTGGGTTTGTTTTGCCTCTCTTTGTATTCCTAGTACTCACCACAGTGCCAGACACTTAGTAAATGCTAATTGATTGACATGGACAAGAGTACATGGACAGAAAGGACATTGGAAGTAGGTTGTGATCTGCATCATTTGGAGGAATTTCCAAGTCAATAAGATCACTGATGCACTTGAATGGTGATTATGTACTCTCATTACTTATCTGTGAATATGAGGTCACATAGTCAATAAAAGCCTTATAGTGGGATTTGAATTCAAGTCTTCTAATTCCACAGTCAAAGCTCTTTTCTTTGGACTATCTTAAAGTAAATATTAGCCTTAGTATTTCAGACCAGTGTTTTATTGGGGATTTTTACCATTGCCACCTTACAATGAACAACAGACAAATATAAATCACAGCATTAAAAGAAAATTCTTTAAGCAAAACATGATGATACAAGTATGGTAATCAAAGCACTTAATATAATTTAAGACAAAAATTACTCAAGTTAAATTACATATTTGGCTGATAAACCATATGTTATCAATTCAGCTGTGCCTAAATTGGACCTGAACAAATAAAAAGTAAATTGCAATGTGGAAATCTACATCTAGGCCTAATAATGAATTTCTATTACAGGAGTAACTAAATTTAAAACATAATATTGTCTCTGAAAACAAAAACTTAGGTTCTTAAAACAAGATTTAAAAACAAATTTTTAGAGCATGGGTGGGGGTGGGGGTGAGGATGGAGCCAAGATGGCAAAATAGAGGCAACCCAGCTGAATTCTCTCAACATTTCCCTGCAAACAACCTTAAAATAATTCCTTAAGCCAAATTTTGGAGTGGCAGAGCAAACAAAAGTTCAGAATGAGACATTTTCCTGGCCTAAGGAAATTTAGGAGGACCACAGGAAAAATTTGTGATATTATAAGCTTCTATAACTATAGAGCCCACCCGTATGGGGGCCTCAATAGTGCCTGTAGCAGCAGCAATAGAAGCAGGATTTTTGAGAGTTCTCAGCCCAAAAAAGGTAAGGAGGTCAGACAACTAGTTAGAAAGAGATTACAGGGGACCCTTTGCTGGCACTGGGTACAGCTGGCACTGAATGAAAACCCTATTGTCCATATACAGTTCTAGGTTACAATTCCTAGGCAGACAAGAGAGATGGGGATAGGACACAAGGGATCAGGGGTCCTGATTGCATTTCCAAGACAAAGAGAGCACTAATGCTTGTAGTCACAGGGAGCAATGACCATACCTCTCCCAGAATCACTCCACCTTTGAAGCTCTAACAACTTGTAAAGCCCTAGAACTAGCTCTGAAAAAGACAGTGTGGGAAACCCTGAAGCTTGAAACCTTGCAAACCCGCAGATAAACAGAGCTCAGCTTTAACATAAAATTCAAAGCCAAGACGGGTGGGTAGGTGGCACAGTGAATAGACTACTGGCCCTGGAGTCAGGAGGACCTGATTAACCCCAATTGCCTTGCCTTTTCCCCTCCAAAAAGCAAAAAAATTTAAATTTTTTTAAATTTCAAAGCCAATAAATAGGCTGGAAAAAGAGCAAACAACAACAAAAATAACTTGACCAATAAAAAGCAACTATAGCAGCAGGGAAGACCAAGACACAAACTCAGAAGAAGACAATAATGTGAAAATAACTATACACAAAACTCAAAGAAACCCACTAATTGGACCCAAGTCATACAAGAATTGCTAGAAGAATTAAAGAAAAAGATAAGAATGGCAGAGGAAAAATTGGGAAAAGAAAGGACATTGACACAAGGAAATTATGAAAAGAATTAATGGCTTTGTAAAAGAGGTACAAAAAAATGCTGAAGAAAATAACATCTTAAAAAAAGCAGAACTGGCCTAATGGTAAAAGAGGCAAAAACATTCACTGAAGAAAAGAACTCCTTAGAAAGTAGAATAGGCCAAATTGAAAAGGAAGTACAAAAGTTCATTGAAGAAAATAATTCCTTAAAAATATGAATTGAGTGAGTAGAAGCTAATGATTCCATGAGACATCAAAAAACAATAAAATAAAATTAAAAGAATTTAAAAAAACAGGGGAAAATGTGAAATATCTCATTGGAAAAACAATTAACTTGCAAAATAGATCAAGGAGAGATAATTTTAAAATTATTGGACTACTTAAAAATCATGATAAAAGAAAGAGCCTAGACACCCCATTTCAAGAAATCATCAAGGAAAACTGGCCCAATGTCTCAGATTCAGAAGGTAAAATAGAAATAGAAAAAATCTAACAACCACTTTCTAAAAAGATTGCAAAATAAAAACTCCCAAGAATATTATATAACCAAATCCCAGAGCTCCCAGATCAAAGAGAACATAACTTCAAGCAGCTAGAAAGAAACAATTTAAATACTGTAGACCCATAGTCAGGATCAAGATTTAGTGGCTTTCATGTTAAGGGAGAGGAGGGCTTGGAATATGATATTCTGGAAGGCAAAGGAACTAGGGTTACAATCAAGAATAATCTATTCAGCAAAACTGAGCATAATCCTTCAAAGGGGAAAAATGGATATTTAATGAAATAGAGGACTTTAAAGTATTCCTGATGAAAAGACCAGAGCTAAATTGAAAATCTGACATTCAAACACAAGGTTCAAGAGATTCTTAATATAGACTAGTCTCCCTCAGGAATTATAGACCAGTCTCCCTCATGAATATAGACGCAAAAATCTTAAATAAAGTATTAGCAAAAAGACTTAGCAACTTATAACTAGAATAATACATTTTGACCAGGTTGGATTTATTCCAGGAATGCAAGGATGGTTCAATATTAGGAAAACCATCAGTATCATTGATCATGTCAACAATAAAACTAGCAGAAAGCATATGATTGTTTCAATAGATGCAGAAAAAGCCTTTGACAAAATACAACATCCATTCCTTTTAAAAACACTAGAATGTATAGGAATAAATGGAGTTTTCCTTAGAATAATAGGTAGCATCTACTTAAAGCCATCAGGAAGTATTACATGCAATGGGGATAAAGTAGAAGCATTTCCAATAAGATTGGGGTGAAACAAGGATGTCCACTATCACCCCTCTTATTCAATCTAGTACTAGAAACATTAGCAGTAGCAATT
>JAQQSW010015199.1:0-11940 GCA_028646575.1 Pseudocheirus occidentalis | reverse complement strand
GTGCTGCCCGTAGTGCTTTCTGTCTTGTGGAGAGTTTTGGAGCTTGAAAATCTGTTTAGCGTCCCATTTTATGAGTTTTTTAGCGTGTTTGTGTGGGAGCTGCGGTGCTTTGCTGCTTCTAAGCCGCCATCTTGGCTCCGCCCCCTGCTGTTGTTTTAGAACAGTGAGACATGGACATGATTTAGACAAGAGGAAATGAGCATAGGCAGTGGGAAGATTAAAATGAGAGAGAGAAGGTGAATGACTACAGAGGCAGTTTGTTGCAAGCGAGAGGAAGAGATGAAATTAAAGAGTACAAAGAAGCTGGTCATGGTAAGGAAAAGGGTCACATCTTATAAAGGATCAGGATAAGAGAAAAGAGAGATGATTCAAGGAGTCCTGGGATGTAGATAGGGGAGAAAAAGGAATTCATGGTAAATGCCTGTTTGTTCTATGTAAAGTATAAAGAGAAGACAGCTAGATGTAGATAGAGCACTGGAACTACAGTTAGGAAGACCTGTGTTCAAATCTGGTCTCAGATACTTCCTAGCTGTGTGACCCTAGGCAAGTCATTTAACCTCTACCACCAGAGAAGGAAAGGACAAACCGTTCCAGTTATCTTTGCCAAGAAAACCCCATGGGGGAGCAGCCAGGGGGCACAGTGAAAAGAGCCCTAGTCCTGGAGTCAGGAGGATGTGAGTTCAAATTCAGCCTCAGACTTTAACACTTATCAGCCATGTGACTTTGCTTGCTAACTATGTAACCTTAGACAAGTCCCTTAACCTCTCTGGGGCCCTCTGTAAAATGAGGGGGTTGGGCTACATGGTCTCAAAGGTCCCTTCTACTTCTAGAGCTATGATACTAAAACTTTCTTTTTTGAACCCAGACAACTGAGCCAATATCATTAATAGAAACAGGAGAAAGAGGAGGGCTTAATTGGAGAAGAAATGTAACCCAAATATCTTGGACATGTTGAGTTTGCAGTGCTGGTCAGTCATCCAAGAAAATGTATCTAGTAAGTAGTGTCAACAAGGAATCACAACTTCACAAAACTTACATGAAAACTAGATTTACTACAAGAGACATGAACATGCATGTGAAATCCAAAATCACAATCATGATACAAGAAGTTTGCATATTTATAATAGAAGGAGACAAAGGAAGGAGAAAATACAAATCTCCACCTAAAGGGGCATGATATGGGAGGGGAACCCAGGTGCAATAAAGGTGAGAAAAGGACAAAATCCCTCCAGAAAGGGAGAAGCAAGGCCATGTCAAAAGCATGTTCTTTTTCCTTGGAAACTGCTAGACCATGAAGATAGGATGGTCCACTTATCTACAAGAGTCCCAGTTGCATACGCAGTTTCTCATCCTAATGTAGATTGACTGGCACCTGTTCTGACTCTTAAGAACACACAGGAAGTCCAGCCTGGGATGCAAATAATACATTATTTCAGCTCAGGTGAAGGGTTTCATCTTTGACACATTCCAGACCTCTTGCATGCTCTGGGTCTGGTGTTTCTGGAAAATATGCAACTCAAAAAGACAAGTTCAAGGGATCCCTTAACATTAGTCAACAGCAGGCATCTGTAGTTCAAGAAAAAGGTAAGGGGTAGAGATATAGAGTTAGGAGGGATCTACATAGAGGCAGTAATTAAAACCACGGGTGTAGAAGAAATTCTCAAGAGAAAAAAAAATATTGAGAAAAATAGGAAGAAGATTAAGGACAGGTCCTTAGGGGAACACCCACATTTAGGTCATAAAAGGAAGAAAAACTCATGCACAAGTTGAGCTAATACAATAAACATGACAATTCTACCTAAATTTATTCACTTATTCAGTGCCAATATAAATCAAACTACCAGAAGATTACTTTACAGAATTAGAAAAAAAATAACAAAATTCAACTGCAGGAACATAAGGAAGTAATATTCATATGGCATATGAATTTAATCAAGATGGGGTGACCAAGTTTTCCACATTTGGTGTTTGATGTCCCTGTCTTCTATCCACTTGTTAATCCTATCTCAGGCAAAAGGGATAAATTTGCATCTGCAAAATAGAAGTGGCAACATAATAATATTTGGCAAGAGAAATAATGAAAAAAGTGGAAATAAGGTACCAGATCTCAAACCATAATAACATAAAACCATAGCAGTAATCATCAAAACAATTTAGTGCTGGTTAAAAAGAAAGAGGAAGATTAATAGAACAGATTAGGTGAAGATGGAAACAAATCCTAGCATGTGATAAACCTAAAGACCCCAGCTACTGGGGTAAGAGCTTACCATTTGATAAAAACTTCTAGGAAAACTGAATAAATATTTGGAAGAAATTAGGTTCAGACCAACACTTTACACTTAGCCAAAATAAGCTCCAGAGGGATACATGATGTAGATATTTGAATAGAAAAGTTTATTAGTCAGTGAAACAAGGAAGAAGCATGAAGTAAGCAACCACTGTTTGGTTGCCATCCTTCCTTCTCAGAAAGTCCAAAATGACATCACTATGCTAAAATCAAGTTACAGGGTGTCCAACTGTGAATGTGGCTGATCAGACCAATACGAGCTCTGAATGCTCTACCACAGGTCAGGTACAAATAGTCCATGTGAACATTTTGGGTGGATTCTCTAACTCTGTGTGTCTTGCATGTTTCTTTTGAGCTGTTTCAATTCTGCTTTGCTCATAGAGTGCAGCACCCTCTCTGATGAGGCTGAGCAGTTTTGTGCCAGTATCTCCCATGTCATACAAAACATGTATGAATGTATGTACCGTGCACACAAAGTGAGAGTCCCTAGCCTCAAGGGTCTTACACTCTAAACAGGGGAAAGTTGTATGCATACAAAAATATATTAATTGATACAAAGTGATTTGGAAGAAATACCCTAGTTAAGAATTCATAAAGAAAGAAGGTATTGCTTGAGGTTACACTTGAGAGAAAACAGGGATTTTGAGAGGCAGAGGTGGAGAAGGAATGCATTCCAGGGATAAAGGCCAACTAGTGTGAGAAACAGGGAAGCCCAGTTTGTCTGGAACATCTTGTATTTAAAGGACAGTCAATGAATCAACAAGCACTTATTAAACACTTACTAGTACCTGGTATTGTACTAAATAGTAAAGACATAAAGAAAGAACAAAAACACAGTTGCTGCCCACAAGTTGTTCACTGTCTACTAGGGGAAAGTAACATTTAAGAAACTTGTAAAGGTAGGCCATTTTAGTAAAACCCATTCCTGAATAAAAATTGTCTCTATAAGAATCAAGATGTGGTAATCCAGGAAGGGAGAACCCACTACCTCCAAGGCAGACCACTTCTGAAGGGCCCCTAATATTAGGAAATCTTTCTTTATGTTAAGTATAAACCTACTTCCCCACAACTTCTACCAACTGCTCCTTCTTGTGCATTCTGGGAAAATCAGAATCCACTGGCAAATTAGATAAGCATGTCAAAAATTCCATAATTGGCAAAACAATATTTCTGTTCAAAGTTCAATGGTATGGGTATTATCCATACCTATGATTGATATAGATAATCCAGAAACAAGAGATAACCACAAAATTTTATTTTGGTTCTTATGTAAGAAAAATTATAGGTGAGTTAACATTTCTTTTTTTATGTTTAGTTATACTTATTTTCATTTTATTTTTAATTTATGGAATAAAACAAGCATTTCCATAACATAGTACAATAAAAAAAAGATAACTGCACATGAAACTGTTCATCTACTATGCACAATTTGCTATTCCTTTCAATTAAACAAAATTATAATGTAAATTTCTTTTTTTTCTTCCTCTCCCCATCCCCCACCCTGAAGATGGCTACCATTAGACACAAATAGTTATGTGTGTCTGTCTATGTGTGTATACACACACACATACATACATACATAAAATAAAATTATTCTATCATACTTTTATTTGTCAGTTCTTTCTCTGGATGCTGATAGCATCTTCCTTCACATGTCCTTACTTTGGGTAATTTGTTAATTTGGTTACTTATAATAGTCAAAATAACATATTTGTTCAAAGTCTTTCTTAGAACAGAATTCCTGTTACCATATACAATGTTCTCTTGGTTCTGCTTATTTTGCTCTTCACTATTTTATGCAAGTTTTTACATGTTTTTCTAAGATCATTGAGAAGGGGTGGCTAGGTGGCGCAGTGAATAGAGCACCAGCCCTGAAGTCAGGAGGACCTGAGTTCAAATTTGACCTCAGACACTTAACACTTACTAGCTGTGTGACCTTGGGCAAGTCACTTAACCCCAACTGCCCTGCTTTCCCCCCCTCCAAAAACAAAAAGATTATGGATCTAAGATCATTGAGCATCATTTCTTACATAGCACACTAGAACTCCATTAACAATTATATATCACTCGTTCAGTCAATTGATACCAATTGATAGGTAGGTATTCCTGCAATTTCCATTTCTTTGCCACCACTAAGAGGACTACTATAAAAATTTTAGAATGTTTAAGTTCTTTTCCTTTTCCCCCAATTATCTTCAGAAATAGACCTAGTATTGCAGGGTCAAAGTAAAAGTAGTTTAATAACTCTTTGGGCATAATTCCAGATTGCTCTCCAAAACTGTTAGATCAGTTTACAATTCCATCAACAATGAATTAGTGTCCCAATTTTTCCACAATGCCTCCAATGTTTGTCACTTTCCCCTTCTCTCATTTTAGTCGATCTGGTAGGTGTAAAATGATATTTCAAGGTTCTTTTAATTTGCATTTCTCTAATCAATAATGATTTAGAGCATTTTTTTCATATGACTATAAACTGCTTTGATTTCTTCACTGGATTTGACAAAGTTATTTACATATATTAGATGTGAGACCTTTATCTGATAAACTGTCTATAAAATGTTTTTTGCCAATTTTTTGCTTTTCTTCTGATCTTGGTTACTCAAACCCAGTTTCCCCTAATCGAAATAAAAAATATTTTCAATAACCAAGATAAAGCAACATATATAATACCACAATGTACTTATGTCATAATTTTTTCAAGAAATGCAAAAAGGATCTAAATTCATTCCCATTAAGATTGATCAGGTAAATAGAATTTATGAACTTTACCAAAATAAAGCCTTGATATATTTTCAGAAAACAAATGCTTTCTTTGGGTTTTAGCAGGAAATACTCAAAAAGCAAAGTTCTACAAGGTAGAGGTGGCCAGTAAGTCCTTGAAAAATGCACGAAATTCCCTAAGGAAGCCATCTCTACTTAGGCTATTTCCTGAGCCTTTATGGGAAGAAAGACCTTCTGCTCTTTAATTGCAGAATATAAATGATCTTTCTCTAGAGGGAAGAGATGGCATTTACAAGCATATGGTTTGGCAGTTTCTCTGCTCTTGTTACCCATGTGGTGTGTAATTTAAAGAAGTATTCCTTAAACTTTAAATTAATATCACTTGGGGAGATAAATGATGTCCTTTCTGCATCTTAAATATGCACACACACACAAAATTACCTTCTGCTTTTCTCAGGGGAAAGACACCTTTTGCTCTGATCATCTATACTCTTACTTCCTGGCATGCACAAGAAACAAGCAGGTATAAATTTGACCATGCTGAAAAGTATGCAACCTTGATTCTGATAACCTTGACATTCAATTCTAAATTTACTGAAAAGTAATGTTGAGGTTGGGGGTTTAGGAGTACCTGAGACAGCAAAATACCAACATGCCAGGTCCTGCCAAATGAATCTGACTCAAGCCTTCTCTCAATCAAAGTGAAAGAAAGTTTATTAAAGATTCATCATATTGGGTAGACTCTTAAGGAGACTAAGCATTTGTGACACTAATACAAGCATGCCAGAACAATGTGACACATACTGAGTCTGAGTTAAATTAAATCTTATATGCAGAAGGACTGTGTGAGGGATCTAGGGGTAGTTCAGAGGAGGGCTCTGGGGAAGAGTCTAAGGAGGATCTTGATGGGACTGAGGTCAGACGCCAGGAACCAAGAGAATGGGATTTTGATGGGATCAAGGGCAGGAAACAGTTAGAAGGATAGATAAGGATAAGGGTAACAGAGTGTATCATAGTGATAATGGAAGGCTTATGGTCTCAGGAAAACTCCAGATAAAATGGAAAGATTCAAGGGGATCAAGGAGTTTCTTTGATCTACCCCATCGGTAACATTACAACTAGAATAAAAAGATACATACAGTGAGGAACATTAAAGGCCACCACCAGATTTCAGGAAACAAAATTTAGGTCTTTCCAATCTAGCAGAACTGCTAAATGCAATCTTTCTCCATGGTGACCACATGAAGCTACAAGAACAGTCTGACTAAAAGATCTATCACCAGATTTCCTCTCTTCAGAAAAGAATATTGACATTTTAAGTATGGGAAAGAATAGTGTTGTCCATTCTTAAACTCAGCATAATTTTATAATAAATATATATATTTGTAAAGAAAAAATTTATACATTTGTAAAAAAATTATTTTTATAAAGAATTATATGTTTGTAAAAAATTATATATTTGTAAAGAAAAGTTTATGGATACCAATTTTTAAATATCAGTAGAATTGTGTTTTAATGATCTTGACAGAACATAAAAACAGGTTAACAGAAAATACAAAATTCCTTTTCAGTTCTATATAACCCCTATTTACCAAAAACCTAAATGAATCTCTTGCCTTTTTCACAGGCTAGAGTCACCTTTTCCTAACCTGAGGTACACTTATGTGTAAAATACATCCAGATATGTTCAAATGCTTCTTCTCTTACAGTATAGAGTGCAAAGTAAGAAAGAAGTAGTAATAGTGAGTGAGAGAAGTGAAAACTTCTCAGATTATACTCTAAAATCCAGTAAGGCTTTTCATCAAAAACAGGCCCAAATTCTCCTTCCCCAGAAACCACATGATTTACAAGGACTCAAAAACTGTGAGTGATAGGGAGTAACCCCTCTCCTCAGTGACACCTCAGCATGAGATATGCCATATGAGGACAGAAGTGCTTTCTCACATGTACATTGGGTGCTCTACTCTTTCCTTGTTCCGGTACTTGAGGTAGACTGCAGGGCTCAGATTGTGCACCTAACTTCCAGCCAATGGAAGAAAAGGGTCAGGAGGGGGTTGGGGAAGAATTCTCATGTTAGGGCTTTATAACTTCACCAATTCCTTTTGTAAATTGCTTCTCCTCCTGACCACTTGTTAGGAGTATGGCCCTTTCTCTAGATTGTAATGAACCATTCTTTTCTGCTTCCTACCTTGAGAAACCTCTAAGTATTATTTGGGTAACGATTTCTGTTGCACAGAGTTTTTGGGGTACACATAATAGTGACCTAGAGCAGTGGTTCTCAACCTTCCTAATGCCGTGACCCTTTAATACTTGTATGTGGGTGTATCTGTATGTAGGCGGATCCACCTAGAGACCAAAAGAGGAGCAGTGTCCCAGTTCCTAAGACCATCGGAAATATGTGTTTTCTGATGGTCTTAGGCAACCCCTGTGACACCTGTGAAAGGGTCGTTTGACCCCCAAAGGAGTCTCAACCCACGGGTTGAGAACCATTGACCTAAAGGAAAGGGATGGAGGAGTTACTTTTATGGGGTAAAATCTCCCTTTCCCCCTCCTCCAAAAAAAGAGAAAACCTAACCCAAGAAAACTACCAGGTGCCCTGCAGCATTTACCAATTCATTTAATCTGGCCCTCTGGCTGGCAGCTTTCTCCTGAAAGATCCACAATCCCCACAAACACTTAACTCAGATCTCCTTATTGTTTGATCTATTTGCCTGACTCCAAATACCTTGGATGATTTATAGTCACTATAAGGTTAAGGTTTTTTTCAGGTCCGGATTTACATAAACTGATTAATTCACCAGTAATTAGGGTAGAAGCTAATTTATGACTAGGATACCTATGACTAGCTATGACCAGATGAGATGGATATGACCAGATAGCTAGGGGTTTTTTTTCCAGTCAACTCTTGAGAGCATTTAGCACGTGAATCAGATAATTATGGGTTTTCTTTTATAAAAAATACCTTTTATTAATATCAATGAATATTTAAATTGATTACCAAAATTCACCATTAGTTCAAAAGAAAATACAAGTTAGTACGAGATTTGAAGAAATAGTAAAACAAGAAATTTCTGTCCATTATTAAATGCCTTGTCAAAAACACTCGTTTTATTCAAACATGTTTATGAATGTTCAGCAAAAAAATTTTATCCCATAAATTAAGTCCCTAGCAGGAGGCCTACCTCTAGGTTAGTAGAGGAATAATGTTGTAATGCAATCCAATTAATTCTACTTAAAGTTTAAATTTATTTACAAAGCACTGTTATACAAATAGTGCACTTCAAAGGAGGGAGTGATATGGAAATATTTGCTTAACCTTTAGCTTATATAACAAATAACTCACCAAAAAACAGAGGAAGAGTTCTTACTCCCAAAAAACAGGGCAGAGAAAGGGAGGGAGGTGGAAAAGGCAAGGATAAAGACCTCCACAGATTTATCAGGAATGCAAACAGGGAAAATGAATACATTTTTACTAACAAGAAGCTTCAGATAGTTAAATGAGGTGATCAGGTTTCTATAACAGGTTCAAGTTTGCAGCAGAATGGAAATTGCTGTCTAAGTCAGAAATTTTACTCCCTAGTTTGTTACTGTTCAAGCAAGGACTCTTTGGGCCCCCATTTGGGGTTTTCTTGACAGATACTGGAGTGGTTTGCCATTTCCTTCTCCAGGTAATTTATAGATGAGAAAACTGAGGTAAAGAAGGTTAAGAGATTTGCCAGGGTCACATAGTCAGTAAGTGTCTGAGGCTGGATTTGATCTTAGGAAGATGACTTTCTATCCGCTGTGCCACCTAGCTACAGGGGACTTGAATTCAGAAGTAAGATTAGGATTGTATATATGTATTTGGGAAATGTCTGCAGAGAGATGACAACTGACCCATGTGTGGTAGGAATGCATTTTCCTGAAAAAGCTCCCTTCATCCTGACACTGCTTTCTCCCCAAAAACTAATCACCCCCACACATAACCTCCTTGGGCCTCATCTTCCCTGGAGGCTTCCCCTCATAAAACCTGATTGGCTCCAGGTTCTCTAATGTAGTTTCATGGCCTAGGGGCAATATAAAAAGCTTGAGCCAGGTAGGCTCCTCACCTCTCTTGGGTGTCCAAGACCATGTGAGTTACTAAACCTGAATGACCAACCTAAGGCCCCATCCAGAGAAGTTAAGTACAGCTGTATCCTTATTGGATATCCTTGCTGCTTATCCTTGTTGCATTTGGACAAACTAAACCTCCTCCTTTGCCAAATATTCAGTGACTCATTGGTGCCTCATTTTAGTCCCAATATTAAACCTCAACTAAGAGAGCATCATCTATCAAGCTCCACAACCCTGCCTACAACAAAAGATCACTAAATGAAGAATATATAAGGAGAAGAGGGTCCATATTGAAACACACAGAGAATAAGACATGATTCCAACAAAAAAACCCTATGAAATCAGGTAAAAAGAAAACCTGGAAAAGAAAGTATTAGGTCTCTGATATCTCACGTGGGGTGGAGACTCCTAAGAAGGGTCGTTGATACTCCGTGAGATGTGACAGGTTGAGCCAATCCTCAGCTAACAGAAGTGCACGTGATCACCTGGGGGTAGAATGCGAAGATTGCACCTGTTTGCAATATGCAGGATGGCGCATACCTTCGGGGTGATGCATGATTGGCTTGCTGTGGCAAGGGTGTAGCCGGGGGAGGGGCCCTAAGGGGCCCTGGAGAAAGGACTTAAATACAGGCTACCTGGAAGCAGAGGGGTCCAGCCACGCCCAGCATAGGGAATGTACTCTCATTAAAAGCTAGAAGCAAGTCCTGTGTCCTGAGTTTTCTGTGCAGCTGTTTCTCCCGGACTGGGCAGGAGCCGGGGACACCCGAGGCCTGTTGAGGTGGGTATAGGTAAGTCCTATACATCCTGACCCAAAAAGATAACCCTCACCTGAATAAAAAACCTGTAACAGTTGGCGCCCGAACGTAGGGGCTTGAAAGTAGGTAGGGTAGAGGTCAGAAGAGCTGTACAGCCTTGCTATAGTAGCAAGAAGCCTGTTGAGGAAGATGGGGCAGTCATATAGCCTGCGCGCTATGAAACTTAGTGACACAGACGTATATGCCAGACAGGTCTATGGCTTAGTGAAGGGAAAGGGAGTTGAGGTGGGGGAAGAAGATTGCATGAAATTTATACAACTACTGTGGAAAACATCCCCATGGGTAGAGTACACTGGGTTGGATGGTAGTAGGGAATCAATTGGCTGCATATGAAAAGGAGAATCCTGGTACCATAAGGGACTTGGACTTTATAATTTATAGCCTGGTAAAAGCAGCATTGTATGGCCCCTCTTTGTCAGTAAATGTAGCAGCTAGCATTCAGATGAGGGACTCATTATGGGAAAGTTCCAGCGAGGAAGAGGAGGTAGAGAAAAGCAAGAGAAAAACTAAAAAGAGGCTTTACCCGGATTTGTCTAAATTAAGTGCACCACAGCAACAAGACAACGGTGACCCAAAGGAAGGAGGAAACGAAACCTCCTCCTTCGCAGATGTACAGCAGGGTGCGGGGAGTGCACTGGGCTCAGAAAAGGTAATGACAATGTTAGGGGCGGTATTGCAACAATTATCAGTTGGCTCTGCCCCCTTAAAGCCACAGGTCCCGGTTCTCCCACTTTCCTTTTCACCTCCTACAGTTTCAGCTCCTCCTTCACAGTATCAGGAGCATGAAAAAAATTATACTTCAGGCATGACTCCCATCAGACAAGCTATTCAGCAAGCCTTAGTAGAAGGAGAGGACATTAGTGCATGGGCGGGAGCTCTGTATCCGGTTAACCTTAATGGATCCTAATAGAGATCATTTCCCCATTCCTTTTAAAATGCTGAAAGATATAAAACAAGCTTGTCATGAATATGGACCCAACTCTCCTTTTGTGCTGCAGTCTTTGCAAGCCCTAGCCACTCGGGTGGCATATCTTCCTGATGATTGGAAAATCATAGCGTCTGCGTATTTGACTTCAGGTCAGCACACAATATGGGTAGCAGAAAATGGCACAAGGAGATCCGAGCATTTAGTAAGACACAACCACTGCCCCCTGGGTTTACTGTTGAACAGGTTTTTGAAGCTATGACTGGTACCGGTCAGTATACCGACCCTGACCATTAAAGGTTTTACTCAGCAGCATCTTATGCTGGGATAAGTAACTGTGCCCTGAAGGTCTGGGAAAAAATTGACAGAGAAGGTTTGGTCCATACGCAGTTATCCACGGTTAAACAAGGACCTCAAGAGTCTGTTGCTGATTATGCCTCTAGATTACAGATGGCCGTTGATAGGACAGTAGGAAAAGGTGAGCCTGGACAAACTGTATTTAGACATCTGCTTAGGGAAGGACTCAATAAGACTTGTAAAAAGGCGGTAGCTTCGCTACCCTTGGATTCCCCTTTGTCAGAAGTAATTGAGCGTTGTAATGATGTAGATTATGAAAGCATGTCAGTCACTGTGTTAGCAGATGCCATGGTAGCGGCGATGCAAGGGAGAGAACAGAGCAGAAAGTGTTTCAGCTGTGGAAAATCGAGGCATTTACAGAGTCAATGTAGAAATCAGGGAATCAAAAGAGAGAAAGGAACTTACTTGTTTTCATTGTGGAAAGGTGGGGCACATCGCCAGGTTCTGTAGAGGTAAAGCTAGGACTGGGTCGGGAAACTTGCGAGGGGGCCCCAAGAAGGCCCCTACCGCATTTCAGGCAGAAGTGACTCAGACAGCAGAGAAAAAACAAGGCTGGGGAATAAACCCTCAGGCTGAGTATCAACGTCAGTTCGAAAGATTTCGAAAGGGCCTTTGACTGCCTGGGTGGTCTGTATCCGATGCAAGAGTTAATTATTCCTCCATTCACCACCCTAGATGTGGAAGTGGGGACCTTTGATTGTACTGTTTTGGTAGTTGGGTGTCCAGCCCCCGCTTTAGGTATA